>JAAMPD010000073.1:0-100121 GCA_025266255.1 Trissolcus basalis
CGGTGACTGATCTGGTATTTTGGGTAATTGCTCAATATCAGTGCATTGACACTGGTGCATGTGGGCGACGCCCTGAATAATACATTAATAGTAAAATAATAAAGGAATGTAGCTGCGGACATGACAGCTCGCCCCCCCTTGTTGAGGTGCGAAGCTCCCGCGAGCATGTTGGAGTTCCATGGCCACCTTACATAAAGTTTATGTGTGTGTGTGTTATTATTTCGATCGAGGATTCGAGCACGTCTCTGAAATTTTCACTTAATGTTTAGTTACAATATCTTCTGGGTGCCTTTTTGCGCTACATAACTGCGCGGCTGACCCCTTTGGTCCCTCGTAGGATGGTCCATAGTTGTAGTTGAATTGAATTTCTCTGGCTGGCTTTGGCTTTTTCAATCTGGTTTGTCAATTTGGCAGATTCCTGGTTAGTCGTCAGTATTCATGTATCGGTTTGACGCTCTGGTTCATGGAATCTGAAAACGTTTCTTGCGCCAGTATTTCGTTTCTTTCATGTGTTTATTTTTCTTAATATTAACTTTTATGATTATATCGTAGAATTGTTCGTTTAAATTATATGTATGTATCGGATACAATAGTGTCTGTGCGTTATGAGTTTAAGCGTATTTGATTCCTTGTAATACTTTTGGGTTAATAATCAAACAATTTTAATTGTTAGTTTTTTGTGTTGCAATACGGATATTATTTCTTTTTGGGACCTTGAGAGGTAAAGAATTTAGAGGGGAAATTCCTGAAGAAGGGGTGTGTTTCCTCTTTTTTAATATATATTAGCATTGGAGCGCTTGGGCCCGAATGAAGAAGTAAGTGAAGTAAATGAGACTTGGAATTAGATAAGAATTAACGTTTAAAGATCACGGAATAGGGTCTTGTAGCAAGATGAGAATGTGTCTTTGTTTCTTTTTAGCAGATTTGCGATAAGAGCTTACTCAATGAGTTCATTTTATTATTCAAATGAGTGAAATCAATTTTTATGTTTTTCGTTTTCTATCCCTTTGCCGAGGGGTTGTATATTTTCTTTTCGTCTACATTATAGAAGGATACGATGTATTTATCGTTATCTTTAGCCCATGGCTTGTTATTATTATTATTATTTTATTGTTAAAGCGTCGTCGGCGAACACTATTATTGTTTTTGGGACAGCAGGTACAGGTCCCGTTCTTCCAGTCAAGTAATTCTCGCTGGGTAAATGAATGCTTCTGTTTAGCATGAGGCACGTTGTGCAAATTAATTTTATTTTCGAATCTTAAAATTTCTTCAGTCTGGTGGGGAATCGAACTCCCGGTCTATCCAAAACATGCCATTACAGACCAACTCTTCAAAGTTTCAGGTATTATCTGATCAGGATTTTTAACTGAGCATTCGTTGAGACTGGTGGGGAATCGAACCCCGGTCTGGTATAGACTTGCCCATTCAGACCAGCTGTCAAAATTTCAAAGCTTAATTGTTTGGCTGTAGACGTTTGTTATTGAGAAGTTTTTATCCTTTAATTCGTTAGGAATTGTAGGTATAGATCATTATTATAATATAGACATTTATTTATGTCAAAAGGTTTATTATTCAATTCATTTAGATTTGATCTTATTTGCAGTTTTTAATTTCATATTATATCGATCTTACGATGTATTTGAATTTATACGGGGCATTTAAATAGGAAGTATTAATTCTTATCTCATTTTATATAGGTCAGTGTGACGTGATGACTCATGCATTCTTTCGGTCAGCTGTTTCTTTTACGGATTGATTATTTTATTTAATTCGGCATCGCCGAGATAGGCTTACTTAGCGCGTTTTTGCATACGTTTCTTATATTTTGACGTTATCATCAATGATCGAGTTACCTCTGGAGGTTATTTCAAAGGTCTTATTTGGTCCTGAGAAACTTGGCTCGAGTTTGTTTGTTTGTTTGTTTTTCTTTTTTAATAATAATTATATGCAATTCTAAAAAGAGTTTTTCTTATGTCGCGATGACCTCCAATTATAACTTTGTTCATGATATCGGGTCTTGTACGTATGTCTCGCACAATTAGTTTACGTCTGCAAAATATAAATAGTATGTGTGTGTCTTGAAATGTTATCCCTATAGTCTTTTGTATGTTTTCAATCTGATTCATATAAAACTTGTAAATCAAAAATGATAACTTCTTTTATATTTTATTTTTTTGAATTATTTTAGATGTTATTAAACATTTTAAATGCTTTGAAATATGTATCACAATATTTTGTCATAAAAAAGGCTATATGGTTTTTCCTCTTTCAGTACGTTTTGGCCAATATTTTGAATATTTATTAAATTTAATGACAAATCAAGAGTAGGGAGAGATGCGTCACGAGAGCATAAGGATTTGAGAGAGCGAGAGCGGGAGCGCTCTGCGCTTAAATCGTAGCCGCTCGAGAGAGAGGAGAGAGTGTGCTCGTTGTCCGCGAATTTTTCGGGAGAGCGTTGATTAGGAGAGACCTCATGAAGAGAGCGTTCGGTGAGAGAGAACGCTTGATGAGAGCGTTTAAAAAGAGAGGGAGATTATTCTTTCGTCTTAGCGAGTAATGATGACGAGAAGCGCGCTTGTCGCTGTGCGTCAGAAGGAGAGAGAAGATTTCTTATCCGTTTCGCGTATGGTGACGAATACTGAGAATGTATTTCGTCTTTTCTTTTATTTTTATTTTTCTTTTTTTTATTTTTCGCGGTCTGTGCTCTAGATACGGAATCGCTTAAACTCATATCGTCTGATTACGAACTATATTTTATACTAGGATTAATTTTCTTATGGTTTTTTGTAAATTACAAATGTTATTCCGCTGTTAATATAATGTTAATGTTTGGAAACTTGAATGCCATTGTTGTTCATTGATGATTTCTGTGTCAACGCCTATGTCAATAGTTTGCACGGAATTCTCTATCAAAAATGGTTAAATTGTAGTAGCGATGTTCCGAGAATCGGCTATATCAGTGTAACGCGATTTTACAATTAGGCCGTACATATAAATGTTTCATGCTTTCGTAGCAATGATTTTTTCTACTCGGGAAATTTTAACTCTATATCTGCAGACAAGAAGTGCGCGATGTGTACATTGTTATAAGGTAGTGCGCTGGTAGTAAATATAATATTATCTTTCAGACGAATGTCACTGGTGATCATTGCCTGTTTGTTGTTTTGTATGTCTGTGGTTTATCTGGAGACTGTGAATGAATGTCAATGTTGATTTTATGCTTACGCGATTTTTTATTTCATAGTAAGAGGAATCACTTCTACGTGGGGAAGGTCCTAGTGCTAGTCCGGGCTGAAATTCAGCTTCATGGCTGATGACGGCATCGTCAGTGTACTTCTGTATTCCAGGCTTATATTTTGCTAATCGGTCTTTATATTTCTGTCCATCATACTCTTCAATTTTATCTTCTTCGCCTGTATCTTGGTTCCTTGTTCTTTTCTCGTGAAACTGCTTCATAAGTTTTTCCTGCTTTGTAGTCTAGTCAACATCTTTTATTTTTCCGGTGGTTCTGGTTTTTCTTTCTCTGCAAATTAATGCGAGCCTAGTGGTGTATAGGATAGTGAGAAGTTCTTTCTTGGCGGTGAAATAGTTCAATTCTAGGGCCGTAAGTCTACTGGATGCGTAGGCCACTGGAAGGTCTATTCTATTTTCTTCTTGACTTAGACTGCTTCTCTTGCGTAATCAGGTGCGTCAGTTGTAAAGGTGAAGGATTGATCAAACTGGGGATATTGTAGGATAGGTGGGTTACAGAGTCTTTCTCGTAGTTCTTCAAAAGCATCATGTTGTTTTTGGGTCCATTTAATCAGTGCGTTGATTTTTGTAAGGTTGTTCATCGTACGAGCTGGTTTTTGAGAAGTTTATCACAGCTGATAATTTTCCAACGTCAAGAGTGACTCTATAATTATCCGAGATATTTCGCTAATTACTTTGAAAATTCACATTTCCTTGGTTTTATTTTCGAGTTGGCGTTTCTCAGCCGTTCTGCTGAATGATTAATTTCTTTTCGATGGCAAGGATTGATTTGAATCTTCATTCTGATTAGTTGATTGTCCATTAGGTCAATAGTATGAGAAATTCTATTGGTGGCGTTCAAGTCTTAACCTTTTCAGGATGGAATAGATCAGCGTTTCTGCGTACACGCTCTATGGTGTGATAGGTTGTATCCTCGTGGAGTTAATTGATTCTTCCAGGGATAGTTCTTCAAGTGGTGTGACTGTCACAACTGTGATCTTCATTTATATGTTAGTTAGACTGGTATTCGTCGTGTATGTGTAAGCGATTCCTTTTCGTGATTCTACTATTGTTTCACCAATATAAATATATATATATTTTTTTTTTTTAATTTCCAAACATTATATGTTGACTGTTTTCAGATTAACTAAACTGAAAATATTGACAAATTTGCAATTTCATTAGTTGATTTATTTTTTAAACAAATTTTTATTTTTGAATTTTTTGTTGTTATTGACAAATTTTGTATCAAAGGTTTGTTAATTATTTTAAAGTCTCAATCAATGTAAATTTAGCATAGATCCGACGCAGTTATTGGGGGTAATTTATAGGAGGCCTCGAAAAACGTTGATTTATGTATCGCAATTTGACTGTGTCGAGGCGATGTTTCCTATCATTGAAGAAAAATTAAGCTTTCGAGAACAGTACTTCGGTAATACACCCCGAATTAGCATCGACGAATCATTAGCATCGGTCCAAGACTAACTAAAACAACTCACTGGGATGGATGAGTTATTGCCGAAGGGGTTGAATTATGTTTCGCGAGTATTCGACTGTTGAATTTACAGCGTTTCGTTCTCTGCAACGGATTCGAGAGATATTAATTGCCCTCGGAAAAAACATTCCTTACATATATAATTTCATCGCTGACAAAGAACAGCCACTATTTCATTTTTCCAAGAGATCACCTCTAGTATTTTTTTCCATTTTTAAACTTGAGAGGGGTGGATAAGAAAAGTTTTATTGTTCACTTGAGCTTTGCCACTCGAACGGAGAAAGCCGCAAATACTGCGCGACCGAGGAATGGCATTACGTGTTCCACAAGCAATGATTATTCGTGCCAAAGAATACGATTCTCAATAGACATGGCAAATCGAGTGGGAGGCACGTGTAATTATAGTAGATATGAATGCTAGACTAGATCTCGCACGTGTCGCCATTATGATGCCCAGGAGTCGAATTTCAACCCCACAGGCTAGCCGCACCATTGTCAATATAATAATATCTTAACGAATAAAGTCCAGATTATAGCTCATGTTTGTGTGACACTACTCGCACCGTATAATCGTATCCCGACCGACGTCTGATCATGATTCACACATATTGTTGTCATTGAGCTGTAATTTCGTTCTAAATTTCATTTACATTCCCACCCTGCGGTTATTTTCGGTGCGCCCTTTGATGCAATTTTCAATTTGCTTGACCCCTGTATATACTTCGCGCTGTAAAACAGATGAAAAAAAAAAAGCAAAAACAAATCATCCGATTTTTATGACCCCATCCAACACCGCGCCTGCCAATCGTACAATTCAAATTCTCATCAAAATCTCTATGATCCATCTCGCGTTCGCGAAAAAAGTGTCGATCCAACTGATTCCGCCAAATTCGTTTTCATCAGTGTCTATAAAAATTGCCCGTTCGATACTTTCAAATTATATCAAGCTCAAAAATGTTCGCTCTTCTAAAAGGTAGATGCACCAGCGAATTGATAGATAAGGGAAATCTGTTTAATATTTTTAAATACTTATCTAAATGCAATTTTATTACCGACTTAATTTAAGATCGGATATTTTTATATCCAAGTTACAAAATGCAAGAAATATAAAAGTTAGGGAAGATAATTGAGAAATTGTTTTTAATTTTTCATCCAAGCTCGAAAAGGGGTAATTTGGTTTTGTACACCTACCCCGTCTCGTTTGGTAAAAAAAAGTCGGAGTGGATTGAAATGAATAATCAAACAGCAAATTGTGTATAATTAGTTAAAAGTGCCAGGGCCTAGAATTTTCTTGTATCCTAAATGAGCAACCTAATCACGGCTTTCGAAAGGCACAAAGGTAAAAGAGGATGTTCGCCGAAGGCCTGCTCCGCTCTGTGTCTTTCGATTGTCGGATCTTATTCGAAGAAAATATCTTCGACGGTACTTTAGCCGGAGCTTTGTACCGGGGGATAACGCGATTCAATTTGCCGAAGTGTTCTGGCGTATTCTTTCGTCTGCACGTATACACGAACCGACACAAACATGCGCGTCCACATCGACGTTGTACATTCTACCCTTCCGTCTGAGCGCAGAGACAGGGACCTCGGTGACGGCAGTATCAGCACAGTTAAGCCCCAAAGCGACCGCTTCGGCGGACATTGGTGAGTATCTCGAAATTCCGGGTTCATTTTCATTCGACGAAACTTGGCCCGTAATTACTTCGTCGGACGATTAGCCTTCGCAACTTCGTTCGCTGGATGCTACTCCCAACTCGGGCAACGTTTCACCAGGCGACGATTGTTTCTCCAATGAACCTGTCACTCTTCAGATTCAGTGGCACTGAAAGATTTTAGTTCCTCCATGGTGTTTTCTCTGATTACCGCAATTAGAAATTCATCCATTTGCATTTTAAGAACACGCCCGACGAAATTAAAAGTTGTTTCGCTGGATGCAATTCAATTGTCTTGATCGACCAAGTTTGAATGCACTCTGCAAAGAAGAATAACAATCTTGTGACAGAAAAACAAAACAATTATTCGTTTTTAAATAATGAAAACAATAAAAAAAATTGTGTGATTTTACTACTTTGTATTTTTAAAATAATCTCCAAAATAAAAATATAGAATGGAATGAAATTTGTATATGGTAAAATAAAAATACGATTTCGTACGAAAATCAAATTACTTGCCTCGAAATAAATTTTAGCTGTGATTTCCATCCGTTGGTCATGTATTGGATTTCAGTTTTCAGGTTAGGTATCAAATTAAAATACAGGAAGCAATTTTGTTAAATCCAAGTCATCATTATTTATTCGTCAGTGAACGAAAATTCTCAGCCACCTGATGGAATTTTTGAATCCCCGATGAAGCGTTTGCTAAAATATAAAAACATACCAATTTTTTATCTTCACTATATAACTTTCACCTCCTTTTTTAACTTGACAAATTCGAACCAATGAGTCACCTCGAAATTTCCAAAAATTCCTGACCTCAAATTTGCAATCAAATTCTTATTCTATACTTTTTAGTAAATTCGGACTACGTTAAAAAAAAAAAACAATTATTTCTCGATGATGTATTCTTAAGTTAAATTTGATACGGGATCTCTGGGAAAGTGACAGGGACAAGTCACGGGGCGAAAATGAAATTCAGAAGATCATCTACGGATGATGTATTCGATGGTTTTTCTGTTCTTTGAGGCCGTGAAATATCGAATTAAAAAATGCGAACGAACTCGGTGGAGTGTGATTGGCATGAAAATACGTGCACGCGACCGGATCGATTGATCCCCAACACGTGTCATCAATGTCGCAATCAGCTCGCTCGACTGATGCCGTCATCAGGTATTTAAAGCACTATTTGTAAAAGATTCTGGTCAGTCGATCAAACTGATGTCTTTTAAAAAAGACCGCGCGAGGCACACCCACACAAACTCGGGGCTCGCTTCTTTGTGCTCTCGTACGCAAAAGCGCCGCGAGCTTATCAAAGAGCGCTTTTCCGCACCCAACGGATTTATCAAAATTGAATGGCACACATTCGCCAATCATCATACGTCGATCGCGAGAGTAAACAGAGGGACAATGCGCGAATTTTCATTTATTCCACATAATACTTTTAGCTGGACAGATAACCGCTCTCGACAGTGATTTATCAGCTATAACCTGGCAATATATTTTGAATTAAAGTATAATTTATGGCCTCGGAATCGAACATATTGTATTTCTCTATCAGCGCGTGGTTCGCAAATGTGGACAGATTAATAAACTCACGTTTCGTCGAGCTGCGTCTGTATGTTAATCAAGTTATAAGGACGACATCTTTGATGTAATTCATCAAGTATAATATGCTACGGGGTCTTTGTCGAGTTTCGAGTTCGCATAATAGGATGTGCAAGTTGGTTTGTTATTGTTAGTTAAGAGTTCGAATTCAAGTTCCTTCCGATAATCTATCCGTTTATTTACGCAGGACAAGACGCTTCGACGTATAGCCCCAAGTACTCGCCCAAGTAGCAACAAAGTCTCAGACAGATGCAATCCTTATTAATTGAGAAACATGAAATTCAACGTCGAACCAAAATATTCGTTCATTTAATAAAGCCCGCGTCAACAACTTGTTTCAATGTTATCATTAGATATCATGTTCGCGATGCTGGAAAACAAACAAAAAGTCACAGTTTGTGGAAATTTCGTCATAATTTAAATTCAACGAAACATTTTATTTTCATTTCCATCAATTTGTCATCCAATAAGTATTTTGCAAAACAATCATCAAAGTCAAATAATTAAATTTATAATTCGTGTGTCAATTTCCAAAAACAATTTTTTTTCAATTTTCATAAAACTTCAAATAACATTTATGAAATATTCAAATTTATTTTTATAATTAAGTCACAATTTATAAAACATAAAATGTGATTATTTGACTTTAATCAGGAACATTGGAAATCAAAATATTTGTACATTTTGAATCAAATGTCATCTTACTTACAAATTGTATTTTTTGCAGTGTTATGACTTGAAATAAACTGACATCTTTGGGTTGAATTAATTCATGATGCCTTATCAGGTCGGTTTTTTAGCTTGACAATTACCCCTGAGTGTCCCCTATGAAAAATCGAATTAATATCTGAAAAGTGACTTACACTTTGATAGCAGAGGGATAGATCGGATGATAATCTATTTTCTAAATCGGACATTTTTGAAGGGTCAACTATACCCAGTGTGTGACGAAGATTAACGAGATAGAGCATTTTACTGCATTACTGGTTATATATTTTTTGGTCTGTCAAAGGGCATTGAACACAATCCCACCTGTTTGTATAACCAAGGGTAAAATTTTTTTTTATTACCGCGGGTTCACCTGCACGACATTTTTCATGCGGTGGATTAATCAGCACAGTCAGTTTCTGCGGGTCTTTGTCGAGCGTTGCATTGAAAAAAGATGAGCAGCGGGTTCCTTAGCATCGGTTCCGAATTCGGGTGGATTTGTTTCGGCGCTTGGGGTGTGGTAAGCCGACATAAAGCCAAAGTTGCTTCGCCCTAATAACGAGGAATTATCGCGGTAATACAATACCGTCGCAATCCTCTTTGATGTCGTTTGCGAAAAATGATGCTTCACTAATAGAATGAGATTATTTCTATAAGTAATATATATATGCGCTGTTGTAAAGTACCAGAAGAATCGTACAAAACAGACCCTCTTAATTATCGACAATCCCAAAAGATAAATCGACATTGTAATAAGAAAATGTGCTACCGAAATTTGGGTGATTAACCAAAAGAGCGAGAGAACGGAAAAGAAAAAGTTTTAGAACAAAATGGAAACTGATACCCGTAAAAAATAAGGTTCCATAACTTTTGCACGCTTGCGGCGAGGGAGTGAAATAATATGCCGGTCTCCCCATTGCGGGAGGGGCGAAAAAATGTTTTCCTCTTAAATGTCCATATCGACGCCGAGCATCAAACTCTGAAATCACATTTTAGTTAGGTCGATTTTCGGGCTACCCAAATCGTTGGCATTTAAATCAAGTTTGGTGTTGCGATGAAGTTTGAGTTTGCACTCTAAATTGTTGAGTATTGTACTCAACTTCCGTCGATGAAAAGTTGAGCACAGTCAAGTTCAGTGTGCAGAATCAATGTTTAGTGTAAACTTTCAAATTAGAGTGTTAACTCCTAAATTCAGCGCAAACACTTACAAGTTCATTTGACGAGGATAATTAAATTACGCTTATTATTATTATTATTAAATTAATTATATTATAATATATAATTATGATATAATTTAAAAAAAAAAATCGTATTTCTTTTGTACTTTTTATGAAATCATTCCAGTGGCTCAAAAACAACATCAACACAAACACATTTAAAACAAAACAGAACATTTTTTAAAATCTTTCTAAAACCAAATATTGAATGTTTTTTTTATTTTTGCAATGATATTACAATTAATATGTTATCATACATGCAATAAACTAAATTTGAAACTGCAATTAAAATTTAAAAAACTGGTTTCAAATTATTAGTAATTTAAAAAAATTGTTGAAAATGATATTTCAGTCTGACAAAAACATCTACCATATTCACCATACCGCCTAATTAGTACAATTTAACACCAAGTAACGTTCAATTAATAGTAAATACATTACAATTCACATCATTACCGTAATATTGTCTCTGGTTATTATCCAGCTGATAAGGCCGGAAAGAAGATATATAGATCATATTCAATAATAACGTTTAACATAAACACACAACGGTAACCGTATTTTACTACAGGTAAATAAATTTCGACCGTTACGTTTATTAATTAAACTTTCATAACTGGTCTGTCATTTAACGTGCGAATCACACGATTTTATAGTATATCTGTAACATCGGTTCCAGTTACTCGGGATTAATTGAATTGCAACTCGTTCAGTTTGAGCGTGTCCCCACCAGTCCAACGATAATACTCGGGTGTTAAACATTTCGCTCGATAGTATTTACAACATTTTCTTTCGAGCGCACATTACAAGTTGCAAATTTTTGTACATTCTTTGAAATTGAAATGCTAACTGACGTCCAAATATCTACATCAATTTCAATACCGAAAATTTTTCATCTGGTTGCTCTAGCGAGGGTGTATTGTTGCGATCGATAGAGGAATAGTCGACAGTGCAGTCAAAAGGTCACGATGCATTGGCTGAATAGAAGCGAATAGGGACGCGTGGGTGACATTGTGCGAGTAAGTTTGCACGCTCCGCGGTAAACCTGGATGATATCAGAAGGTGAAAGACGGGCATGTAATTATTTTATCCTTTCTGCCGTATAATTTAGGGTATGTGCCTCGATAAGTTGAAGGGGTGAGAGGTGGTGTGGAAAGCCATAGCCTAGCCCGAAGGGGCGTGTGGTATAGACAGCAGCAAGTAGGGTGCAACTGACAGCAGAAGACAATTAGCTCCCTGAGATATATACATGTATAGAACTAGTTATAGTATATATGTATTGTATTTGTATGTACGCCGAATAAATATACACTTTGCAACACAATGCTCAATAAATTTAGTGTCAATGCAATTCGTTTTCGGGAAAGCACACTAGAATGGAGTTTAATGCGATATAAATGAACACCAAATCGTGCCGACTCTGAAACCGTGTTAATTAATGCATAAACGCTGTAACACGATGTGCATTATGTGTAAAACGCGTAGAAATTACATCGCCCACGTTGTTCGAAGCAAAATTATTATGACATCGTCGCCGCTAAATTAAACATTTTCAATGCTTGTGCGTCGGTCTGTTCGTGCCGTCTGACAGATGCAAAAATGAATGAAAAATTTGAATACAATATTTTTATTCTTTTTTGCTTCTTCGTCGCCGAACAAAAGAACGGATAAAATGGAGACAAGTTTTGACCTTTCAGAAACGGGATGTAAGAATGGTGTAATACAAGAATCGGGCTATGCAAATTTCAGAGGAGTTACAGAGTTTTATGATAAATCAGGACTGATTGCATTGTCGAGTATAGATTAATTTCGTGATGTGACGGCTAAGTTAAATTGACGTGAAATATTTCTGGTTGCGTATTTTAGATGTTTGGTCAGTTTGAAAGTGCGCGGTATAGGTATACGATACACACCGAGGTGTCATCGCGTGTCAGATATGCATATATGTAATCACGGACACGTCTACCAAATGACAATTAGTAGCATTAAGACGTTCAATTCGCCATCCGCAAGAATCACCGTAACACAATTTCCACCGACTTTATATTTGAAAACCTTCGTCCGGGAGGGTGACGTTAATTAATTTATCTTAATTACCACTATGTGTTTTCGATCTGTTACAAATCCTCGTACGATTACATACTACAGCGCGAATAGAATAAGTTATTTTGACAAGACTATTTTGTAGTTCCAAATAAAATCGTAGCGCCACCTGCAAAGGTTAACTGCCGAAAAATCAATATTTTTGTTTATTTTTTCCGATGCAACATTTTATAGATGAATCTTCAGTATAAATTAAAATTATGAGATTGTTTTGAAAAGGTATAGGAAATAAATTATTTGCGTAAAAAAATGTCAAAACACAAACCCAAACTTGTTTTTGTTTTTTTTCCTGCAATGTAATGAGATAGAAAAAAATCATTGTCAATTCTATAGCATAGGTTATAAATCAAATTTCACTTTTTAATGAGCCAATAAACGACAGATTTCACATAGAATTTGAGTACTCTGATGAGATAATGAAGAAAGCTTCAGAAAATTTCCGTATTCGTACGAAACAATTATTGCGCAGATTGGCTGGAAATATATATTTCACCATAATTTGTATGGCTCTTTTTTCTCCTCTTTCTTTATAAATTTCAATTCCACCTAGATGAAAATCGACATTAATTGACGGAATTATTCAGTTTCCATTCGTACGTTTTTTTTATATCTCTATTTCGCAACAATAAAAAAGGCGTTAATATCACCGGAACTGAACACGTGCATTAAATCCACGTCAATATATCCAAACTCGGACAGTGCTCGTGTGTGTCGTTATCTCAGTTTTACGTATGGCGCCGATCGGACACGATCTTGGATAATCTGAGCCACCTGGAACATTACAAATCATTCACTCACAATGTGTCCCCTTTTTATTTATACCGCAGGGGTGAGTTCGATTACTGGTCCTCAACCTAAATGGGAACTTATAATTGCCGATATAACTCCAACTATAAAGTAAAATAGAATCTGCCAATTTATTTTCCGCTTCGTTGAAACATCCTTTTTTTAATTAAAACGACTTACTTCGTTATAACAACTTGATTCATGGGTTTTCCCCATTTTCGAAAAAATAATCCCGTTCAAATAATAAACCTACCAATTTACTTTCCCCGTTTTTTCTCCCGTTTTTTTAACCTCGCTAATTTGATTATTTATTTAACTTTTTTGAAAGATAATTACCAGTTGGCATGACATCATCGAGATATCGCAGAGAACTTAAATTGAACGCCGGAGGAATGTTGTCCAGGGGTTGTGCGCATTTAATATTCTTGTCATTCACTGTCTGAAAACTGTTGGAAATTTACCTTGGCAAAATTTGAGAACCTGCATGGCGGAGATCAGGCTAACCGGCACTTGTAGCTGCGCATTCGTCAGCCTGGCGTATCTGATGCTATTGCATGTGCGGAAGACCCAGTCTTGTGAATGGCAAGTCTTTGATATGCTCGGAATGCACGACAGACAAAAGAGGAGAGAGGTTTCAAGCTGCAACAATTAATTAACGGAATAATTCCCGATGCCGTTTGATGGAATTCGCCCAAATAACGCCTGTTCAAAAGCCACCGTGATGCGCACTCAAAAAGTTGGTCGACAAAATTTGGTGCGCTCAACCGTCGCAACCGTATCGACGGCTTTGATATTCCCGCGACAATTATAAGTACCGCATGAAATTCATTACGAGACTTGGCTACGAAGTTCTTGCTGTTATTACTTTATATTCCTTCGACTGTTAGCTCCTGGAGCATCGCGTTTTACGATTACGACAACAATTACCTCGGTTGAGAAATAGGCGCAGTGCCACTGGCGCAGGAGTGGCATTTTTTCACGCACAACCCCTAGTTAAATTAATGAAACTGGGAATGAAATGCCACCGACGAAATCTGTCAGATATAAGACGAGTACCGTTAAGTACACGACGCACTTAATATTGAAGCTACGCTGCTCGTTTGACGGAAGATTAGACGCCAGCGCCGAGAGATAAGGCGCGCAACGCCCGACGATGTAACGTTACCACCTTACCTGTTTCCCTGAAGCGATCATCCTTTCAGATACACACCAACCCCGACCATGTTGCTCCTCATCCAAAACACAGACAGAGATTGCACTCAATCTTGTTCTCACTTCGCGCACAATGCCACGCGTGCTAAAATCAATTTTCTCGTTGAATATTCATGATGTCTAATTTACATTACCATTTTGCAAAATTTTCTAAAAAACAGAGACAAACAATATTCCTTAAAGTTTACTTTATTTTGCAACACAGAATGAATTTTATACGAATAATTTCAAAAAGTAATTTGGAAATGTTTATTTAAAAGTAGAAAAAAAACAAAGAATAAGAAATTTTCTTGATGTTTTTTTTATAACTAAATTTGATAAATATAATTGTTGTCAAGTGAAGTTCAAAATAGGAAGTTGGAATCAAAGAAGAGACAAGCAGAGTTTGAAATTTGTATTGTGAAGTATGTTGTTGGGAACGATTAAACAATTGGCGAGTAATGGGCAAGATGACCGTTCTAAGTACACGTGTAATATGACGACACGACGTGTTTCACAATTTGCTTTCAAATCATACACTTTATGTCTTTGTCCGAAGTCAAATATCATCTCCTCGGGGGTTATTGCAGCATGTGAATAATCGTGCATTACACATGAATATATAACGAGCGCACGAAGTGACATTAAATTAAATACGTTAAAGATATATTGCGAGAGATGTTTTTAGTGCAACACATCCGTTGTGCTCTTTGCAGTTGTGTACCAGAAAGACAATCAGACGTAATGATAACGACGAGCAACCAACGGCCTTATTATTATGCAAAGGTGCCTTTCCACTTTAAGGGCGTAATAGAGAAGAATGGCATGTGTACGTCGACTGAAGGGGAATGCGAAGCGCGCGACGTTTCCGTTTTGTGAAGGTGCTGCACAATTTGCCTCAGAATCTCACAAGATGCGACTTAAGGCTAACTAAGAATGGGCCAATGAAATTACAACCCAGTCTTTCGTGCCCCCTACAATTAATTTATTCTCACGTCACATCTCACCGCGCACACGTTTTACGTTACGCGCATACGTAATCCCATTATACAGATTCCCTAACAGTTCATTATACGTACAATTTATCGCACCCAAAATATGCGCGTATCCTCGCCTGTGAATTACACCGTTTATAAATAATGTTTTTTTCTTGTCATTTTAAATTAGGACAAAAAAGTTTGCGAAACCTGACGCGAGGGTCTCAATACTGTTTTTGGTCGTCCGGAAATTTCACCTCGGAACCTCGTTTTTCAGGACCCCGCCTTTCGGTCGGGAAAAACGAGACGGGTTTTGCGAAAGTGTTTGCATGCGGTGGTTCGTTTTCGAATCTCATCTTCAAGTTGGTTCTCTGGTGATATGCATAGGGTGGCTGGTTTTTTTCAAGCAAATGTGAGTTTTCATCTGGAATGATAAGTTTTTAAATAGTGAATTAGTAGGTTGATTTTTTTGGTTTTTTATTTTGCAGGATTGGAGATCAGTATCAAAATACCTTTCTGTTTGAGGATCAAGGGCCCGAGGAAGTTTTTGTAAATTCCGCCAGTTCTACGGAACAGACGAAAGAATCCTCCGTTATGGGTATTCAGATAGTCGACAAGATCACTGGGATTTCGTGGACACTTGGAATATTCACGGTAACAGGTGTTCGAGTTCCCTCTGTTGCTGTATCCCAACACTGCTGCCTTGGCAAAATTCAGCAATGGAAACATCCCCGAAGTATCGAATGTATTAAACAGTCTGAAATGTCAATAAACTTTGTTCAAACGTCTTGATTTTGTCTCTCTGACTTTCCTTCGTATTGAACTTGCAAATTTGTCGCTATAAATACCCTTCCAGTCACAACAAAACGTGTCGCAAATAGACGTCCAAAAATTATTTCAAAAATATTATTCTTTTTTTAAATTGAATATTTTAAATTAAAATACTGAATTATGGCAAGATTTTTGATTTCCGAAGTAAACTGAAATGGATAAGGCAAAAATATGACGGATAGATTGTTTTTGGAAGTAGATTTTGTAAAGTCAGAAGGTGAATTTAATATTATATTTTACCCGGCAAAAGCATATCTTCCAAGTTCAATTAAAGATGACGTGGTTGATCGTGCATATCCTGCATCACTACTTGGTATGACTCCAGCGGCTACTTCGCACAATATACGGGGTATACATTGGAAATCATCGTAGCGAGAAATCGAGGTCAGTGCATTGAACAGACTAAAACTGGATCCTCCAGGCAAAACTTGCTGGGGAGTCAAATAACCCGCTCCTGCGGTTTGATAATGAGCGGGTGGTCTGCCATATGACGGTAATCCGTGATTGTACGGCTAAGAAAACAGCACACTTTATTAAAACCGGCAAAATTTTTAATATTCATTATTCTATCTGATAACGGAATTGATTAGCATTAACCTACCTGATACATCGGTGCTGACAGTTCCTTATCATTTTTAACTGGATAATCGTCGTAATCTTCAGAGTAGATTGGATTTTTTGGTGAGATCGCTCTAAGATCTCCGTGACCTTGTAACAGACCCATGGTCAGTTCACTCAAACACCTGAAGTGACATTAAAATTATCGTTTAACAAATTCAGTGTCAACAAAAATAGCAAATAGTTTCTGATAGTTACTTTATAATCATTCAAAATCATTATGTCAAATAGTAAATAATACATAAAATTTGCCAAATCTTTTATTTTTATTTACTTTGTATTTTGGTTTTGAATTTTTATTTGCCCCTCAAACTATCACCTTTTGTTTTCTCCCTCAAACTGGCAGAAACTTTTGGCGTCCACCTGACCCTCATCAGTCAACGAACTCTGGCACACTCGAAGTGTGCCAATCAGAAGAAAAACAAGTGATCCCGCAAACATTTTCGCGGCACGATGAAACAACCCGATTGGATTTCAACTATGCAAGAGCACATGCATAATTTGTCGCTGGTATAATTCGTCCGGGCTCGCTTTATTTTCTCTCTGCCTTTTCGACTTTCGGTTATCTTTGATTGCCTATATATTTATTAGCAATTCAGTCACGCGCGCGATTCATGTTTAACATTAATCGCACCCTGCGATCGCGACTCGTTGCGAAACGTCTGTCAGCGGGAAAACAAAATTTGTCGCATTACTTAATTAGACGGATTTCAATTCGTTGCGCGTCTGCAAGTTGTTGCCGCGCGGAAGGATTCTTTAAAACTAATCTATGAAGTTAGGCGTGCTGAAACTCGGATGAGAAGCGTGGGCGCCGTCACTCTCGCTCTTTCTCTCGTTTAATATCTACCATCACAGTCTCACCTGAAGAAATGGCGTATACACGTGCTCGTAAAGTGTCACGTTGTTCGTACTTTCGAATTCGGCTGTGGATTATGTTTACAAATGACCGGTCGGACTTAGCACTGCTCGGCAAACCCGATCGCTTATTTTGAAATACATGCTGGATTGGATTTTCCAAATTCAAATTCCTCTCTCTCTCTCTCTCTCTCCTTGATTACACGTTAAATCGTGTTTGCCGAAAGATGTTTTCATAATTGAATAACAACTTCCGTACACTTAAATTCAAATTTTCTAATCGCAAATAAGAAAATCGTTTGTAAATTAAAAGAAATTTGAGAGTAGTTTTTATAAGATGTACAAAGTTGTGAAATAAAAATTGAGGATACAAAATGAAGGGTTGGAAGAACTTGTATGTAGAAAAAAATCGGTCGAGGTGTTTATTTTGCAAGAAATATTTTACAAGAAGCATATTTACAAAAAATTTTCAGACAGTAATTATCGTCAGGTGAGTGCTAATCTATCGACATGATATCGTCGCACCCTCTGCCTCTTTTCGCTAATTGTCGACATAACTGAGGACTGCCGATAATGTCACCTAGGAATACGCTCAATAAATAATTTTCTTTCATAGTGTCGGCCGACGACTTGTATCCGCTGAAAGAGAAATCACATTATTATACTATTACGATACTCCTGAACTTGAGACAACATTCCAATACACGCAAGAAGTTTTGAAATATTTTATTGAAATGTACAAATAAAACATCATGCTGAATGAAATGTTGTTTCTTCGATAATATGTTTGATGATAGAATGTTAATTTCATCAGAAAAAAAGCAACCTCAGATAAAACTATTGACGCGATTGCAAATTCAAATTATGATTTTTGAATATTTACGTCTCCGAAATTCTCGATGTTATATTTAAGTTTTGAAAACTAATTTTTGAACACGCCGAATAAATGTTTTTGAAATTCTTTCCTGTTTGTTTCCCAATCTGAATTATTCGGCATAAAATTTGGTCATCGGAGAACAACTCAAATGGAATAGAAATGATGCGAATGTTATAATCTGTGATTTATTTTCTGTTGAAATTAAAAAACATGGTGTTTAAAAAAAAACCCAATTTGCATTCTGTTTAAATAATAATCCATACCTGAGAATGTCAGTCCAGTCCATTTCACTTTGTCTACTTTTTCTTTGCACCGCCTTTTGCGCGTAACTAGAGCAGACCCTTTCGAAAATGCAAACGTTATTGCCCATTTCGTTTATGAGTTTTTTCTCAACTTCGCTGGCGCTCAGGATTGCCTCGCCTGGAAGAAGCTCGTACGATCTTTTCGGACGGCTCATGTACGTCTCTATAATAAAAAATGGCAGATCAGCATCGATCTAATCAAAGTCAAATTCAAATATCCTCAAATTTTACGTAACAAATGTTTTTTGCTCTCAAAGTCGGCCACAACTAGACGAGAAAAATATGAAATACAAATGCAATCAACTGATTATTAATTAACAAAATGATACTCTCATTATGACTTTTTTATAAATATTTTTTGTATCATTAAGATGAATAACCGCAAGGTCATAAAAAGCAAAGTAATTTAAGCAATTAGTTACACCATATATCAAGTAGTTATTGAAGTTCGTAAAAAGTGGAACACTTTCGCTTTTGATTCTCCGTTTCCTACTTCCAGTGTTTAGAAAACACGTTTCCAGGTGGCTCTTCGTACAAAATTTTTTATCAATCGCTTTGCATATCAGTTACGAATTGCAAAATGCAAATGAGCATTATGAAAACAAATTTTCAATCTCAAATATAATTATCAAACAAATGGTGTCATCAAATATAAATTAGCATGAGAATGACGTTCGCTTCTGTACATCACTTTTGATTTGAATTTTGAAAGATCGTTATCGGACATTATTATGACAGTTTTGATTTTTTATTTTGTGTTTACAATAAATATCACTTCGCATAAGAAAATCAAATGTATAAATTGCATGATTAATTTGTTTAATTTTCAAAAATAAATTTGATTAACAAGATAAAAAAAGGGGTGTATATACACGTTTGTATGAAATGTTTTGAATGGTAATTTTCTTTGTTGACGAATTCTTGAAACGGAGCTATTGAAAAGCATATATACTTTTGTCTAATTGAATGACAAAGTTTGCACAGTTCGAAGCAGGTTGATGGAGTTAATCAAAATTACTTACGAGGGTTTAAGGAATAAGCGAGTTTCTTGACAAAGTTCGTAATCCGGACAGCAGCTATAATAACAGGAAAACCTACGAGTTGCACTGGCAATTCAAAAGCAGGTTGCTGTGGATTAGGCGCTGCTATTACGTGCGTCAATGTCACGATACAGCTTAAAAGCACGAAAATGGTGGCTGGTCGCATTTTTTAACTGAAAAAATTGCACGACAAAAGGATTTCACTTAACAGTACTTATAATTATTTATACAATTTTCAAAACACGAAAAATTCTATAAACAAAAATAAAATTCAAGTAAACATAAATTTAAAAAAATACATTGCAACAATGTTAATTAGGATACAAAAAAAATATCATAGTTGAAATTTGCGAAAAATGTTTCCAAAATGTCTGAATTCAAGATACTTGAATGTCTTGAATGAAGACACTAATTTTTTAATTGAAATAGTTTTTTGTATACAATAAACAAAACAATTACGATGATTTTTTAATTCCCATCGAAAAACAAGAGAACCAAATTTGCACAACACGTCAATTGAAATGTTTTTTTTTTTTTTGCAACTGACAACTTTCGAGATACAAAGAATTTGAAATAAAATATTAGCAAGAAAACGAAAGTTTGTGCGAGCCAATGGGCAGAGTTGAAAAAAAAGGATTGCGCGAGTCAGTGGCACCTCCTGTTTTGATAAATGAAAACACGTGTTCTATTGAAGTAATAATAAAATACATGAAAAGTGAGCGGACATACAAATCGGCACTAAATCACGCATAATAATTTCACTTTCATGAATTTCGCGGAATCTCGAATGTCACGTGGGTAAACTGTACGGGAAGTACTTACTTAAAGTCACATTCGCCACGGGACACAGAAAGCGGTAGTTTTCTTAAGTAAAAACTCGAGACTGAATGTTCTCGAGCACGACGGAACTCCGAGCACCAATGTGCGATAGAGAGAAAGTGGTCGCGATCCTCGGCGTCGTCGACGTCTGCCCGCCCCACCTGAGCGTTCGCCGACCACGCGTTACAACATATCGTACGGTGCGATTTGTAATATTCGTGCGGCTTAGGTGTCCCACCTGAGGCCGTGAGCGAAGGTCACGAGTTCCCCCAAAATGATACATCTCCCAAAGATCAACATACAAGTGAAACGTAAAAATAGATGGGAAAAAAAAGAATAATCAACAATCGTCTTTTGGTGACGATGATTAATTGACAGCTGCATTTTTAATTCCGTTTCGGCAAAGTTTATCAGGCGCATGATGACTATAATTACGTTTATAAAGCGAAAAATGATGTAGCTTCTTTGTCGGTAAAAATTTTGTTGCAGCGCGGAATTACATTAAATATTTACGAATCATTATTTGAAATTCCATTAAAAAGCAATAACTTATTATTGCCAAACGTGTAGGATGCGCGCAACCGATATCGTGCAAATAATTGATTCATGCTTGAGCTTTTACCACGAAACGCAGTTAACACATTTTATATGAATTTGCATAATGCTCAATACAGGATGCAGGGCATAGGAATACCAAATTATTTTGCTATCAGTCACAGGTTGTTAAGTTGAATGATTATTAATTATCATACCAAATTTGAATTTTCGATTCAAAAATTGAAAGCACAATCAATAATACTGGTAAAAATATTTTGATCTGAATTTTTGTCAAATTTGAACGAAATTTCAAAAAAAATTGTTTTACACTCTGTGATGACGTTTAGAGGTTTTGAATAGTTCTTTATACTCTGATAGAATTGTATCCATTTTTAAATTTTTTTTCAGAATCGAATTTAAATTGCTGATGGTTATGTGGAAAAAATTCAAATTTGTTCAATACAAACAATCTGTTATTCAATCGTTCATTAATTTATATTTCATTAACATTTCCGAATTCTTCAATAAAAACATTCATTGGTTTTATCATATCAAACATGAGTTTTAAAAATTGTATTAAAATTGTACTTGGTTCGAGTAAAGTTCGCTGGCCTTGGTGGTTCCTTTCCACATATCTTATAATAAGTAACTTTAGTATTAAAAATTGAAAAAAAAAAAAAAATAGATTTCAAACTTGTGGTTCGAGAAAGCTCAATTCCAAAGAGTATGGAAAACCCTTCAAAGATTCTTGAAATGGCAAACCGTTAAAACTATCTTTATTTCTTGGAAAGTTCTTGTCTCAGTCGACTTGCAAATTTTTCCATCAGACAGAAAATTAAAAAGTATAAAGTAAAACCTTATTCTTTTGGAAAATACTCATTGTTTAGTTTCACGTTTCCACTTTCACAAAGCCAATGATCGAATGGCATTGAATGAAAAAAAAATTAAGCATATTCTAATCGACTGATTGACTGCACTCTCATCAAAGGAAACTTTTTTTCATTTGTATTCTTTCCAATGAAGTTAATTTATTAAAATGCCTTGTCATTTCTGCAAAGTGGGGATTGTGTCCTCAGAATTAATATATAAAATAAAAGTTGTTTTTAATACATGATAATTGTTCACATGACTTTTCCAGAAAAATTTTTTTTCTGGAAATGAAATTTTTAATCATCTGTTTTTAAATGTTTCTCATTAAAAAATTCACAGAACATCTTTTAAACTTGAATTAATATTCTGAATTGATTTAAAAATTGGCTGAAATATGGACAAAGGTGTATTTGTAAAAAAAATCAATCAGATTGGATGGAATATTTATTACTCAAATGTTTACAATATATGAACACACACGACACTTAATCTCGTAATCAAAATGGTATTTACAGTACTTGAAAGAAAGATAAACGTGAGCCCTGAGCGTATACCGTAGTTTTGAGCCTGGTACGCTTTTCTTTACGGACGTCCATAATCACCCTGAGTGATTTATTGGCCCAGTCGTGTGTACAGAGGCGCGCATTTTCGACCAAGTGATATGGAAAGAACCGGCCAAATCAAGCTCCTACTCAAATGTTTCCGATCTCTTTACCAGGCATGTGTGTTTACACACGCAGGATTAACATATCGAAATAGAAGTGGACAGCGCGCCGCTGGTGCCGTTGTATCCGATATTTTTGAAATTCAAACCTCTGCCATCGAGATTAGAGTGAAATACGAGCGCTCGCAATCGAATGCAATAAATTTATCAGAGCAGGTGGATACACTCGTAATTACGTATCGAGATGATGTTACTCTGATGCAATGATGAGTCTGTCGTTCAATTTTACATTCGACCACTCAACGCGTGTTGTTGCGCGTGAGTTTTATACTTTTCGGGGTGGTGAGGCTACTCCGAATTCGGTTGCCCATATATATTTACCATTAAACCAAATTGTTTATCGATTTTCTCATCTTTTCCTGTTTTGTTCGCTGTTTTAACGAGGTCATATTTTTAATTACTTTTTCATCAACTTCGAACAAGTGATTGAAGATATTTCCGACGAATTTCAAACGAGGCAACCCGGCGTGGTCCGGGTCGGGACATAACAGGGGTTTAAGGCAACCAGGGAGGCCATTTACCGATTGAAAACGCCCGATCAAATTTCTACCGGGGTCGTAAAAAGAGAACTGAAATTGACGTGAAAGTAATGCCGTTAGCGCGAATTAAATATAATTTATACTTCAAAAGGTTTCAAATGAAAATTTACGTAACTGACATTTTGAGTACGACTCGGAATTTTTGTGTTTTCATTAAATTCATTACTATTTAGATTTATTTGTCGGTCACGCGCAGAGTAGATTTTCAAACTTGTTAATGTACCAAATAGCCCTCGATAAATTGACGAAAAAAAGCTCTCACGGACATTCGGTTTGGGAATATAAATTCGACTAAAAGCTATTTTTTTGCTTTATTTTCTTTTTATTTTTTCAAAGTAGATTGCTCGCTTTAATCATACTCATACATCCAACATGCTAGCTGAATAATCAATAAAAATTAAAACCAAAAAATAGTACACAACTTTTATACAAACTCATAATTGTGAAAAAGTGTATCCTATATTTACAACCGCTTATTTATTTTTCTCCATCAAATGTTTAATTACAATTTTCATCGAAAGATAAACTTTAAATCGTCGCTTCATAGTCAAGGTACAATTACGTTATTAAAAAAATCGACTCAATTGTGTATCGGTCTTGCGCAAATGAAATATATGTAAATATCACAGACTAGTTCATGAAACGTGAACAAACGTGTGTGCCAGTGCACTTCAACGTAAGCGAACTTTTTTCATCATATTCAAAACACTCGATCCCGGAAGAGGACAGGTGGGGTAAAAGTTGTGGCAGCCTTGACCTTCGATGCCAGCGATCAGTTGGCCCATGTGTGCCGCAAAATGGTACCTGGACGTCACTTCCGCCATGGTGTTCAGGCTCGTGTCCCTGGCAGAAACAAAAAAAAATTAGGCCATTAAGTACAGCCAACTTTTTATTGAGCTTCGAAAGATTGACATAAATCCTAACTGCGTTACAATGTAGAAAGAGAGTCATCTTTTATTCATGCACAGAAGACAGATTCAACAAACTGTCATTGTTTCTTGCTTGTTAATAAATATTTAGTCTGATTTCATATCAGTGTATATATACGTACATCGGTGATTAACACTGTGAACTGAACCGTTACGATCGCTATGGTGGCGACGTTGATACAAGAACAAGGACAAGGCTCGTTTGCCTTTTACTTTTAGTCGTTACGCGGAGCAAACACAAACGCGACTTCTGTACTGGGAATATTAATGTCTTTCTTGCACCTCGCACAATGTTCCAATTGAATTGTTTTTTTTTCTCCTTCGTGGATTTTAAATCTTGCAAATCATAGCCGGAGAGAAAAGGATTTCAGGATTTTGTTGTTATTATTATATGAGTCACATTTTATGATGTTTTTTTTGTGTTTGCAGATTTAGTGATTTGGCCTTTTATTGTAGCATAAGTGTGCCACGTTCAAAAATTTCTGAAAAATAATTCATAACATTAACAGTAAATCCAAAGATGGTATTTTTGTATCTTTTGGTACAAAAAAATTTGTATCATTATTTTATCAATTTTATAATTTTAAATTTTAAGATGTTGACAATTCAAACAATCAAATATGTGAATTGATAACGTATATTTTTATTTATTTATAGAATGCATGCATTGTTCTTTATTCATGTTTACATTCTTTGTTTTCTTATCATTTTTTTATTACAGTTTTATGTCCTAGTTTTATGATTTGGATCCTTTTTTTATTAATTGCATTGTATGTTGTAATGTTATCGAATTTGTTACTTGACTCATAACCTACTATGAACAACGCACACATTATAAATTTACATTACACACTTCTCCGTAACGCGTATAATATTAATGTGTCAAGTGGTCCTTATATATACTTCTATCATTAAAAAGCACTTGCGAGAGGTATTGCACGAAACCATTTTATAGGTCGAAAATAAAAATTATGCAGTGTTATACTGCAAGATCCGACATTTTTGTAAATTGCAAAATAAATGTACATAAATGGGTCAACATGTTCCTAACCCTGAAATTCATCACATTCTTTTTAATTCAAATTCCATTGTTTGGAAAGAGAAAAAAAAACTTGAAAAATATTTAATAATTTCTTCATGAAATGTTGAGAAAAAAGAGAGGAAAGAAAAAAAGAATAGAGGACATGCAAGTGAATGTTTTCTAAGGCTAAGGTTATTAGTTTTGGAGTCCATCAAAAATTGAAGTCGCCATTCGGTCGAGACATAGCCATTCTCTTGACGACGCAAGTTTCGAGCTAACTCAATCACGTATATCACACTATAATATTTTTGATCTGGTGAGTCGTCGGGTGTCACCCGAGGAAGAAAGGAACGTGCATCGTCGGGTGAACTATTACGCGAGATATATACGAGATTCGCGTCTTGCCGGGGTAAAACTTTCGAAACATCACACTAAATTTAAAGCGCAGCCAGGTGCACGTGTGTATATACCGAATGCACATAAACGTGCTACGTGCCTATATTCCGCGTTGAGATCCTGGCGGATGAGATGTTCGTAATCCATGGCGAAAGTGCTTTTCGTAGAAAAAGCACATCGCGACGCGAAAGAGGAAAAACGAACAAGTTTCGGTGCGCCGGTTCTTCCTTGGCCAGAGGGGATTCTTTACGATTTTCAGGATACAGCTAAAGACGGGCCATGTATAACGAATAAACGCAGGCGGCTTTTTAGCTTCTCCATCTTGATCGGTTTAACTCGATACGATCCATCCAATAAAATCACCCTGTTCGTGTTTGCGTTTACGCCCGCGTAAAAGGTAAATATAAAGCTCGAAACTTTTCAGGACATTAACCAGGGATATCATTCCGCCACGACCTTATTTTTACTCCGTGCTTTTCCGCAGAAGTGAGTGACACAATGACGGCTGCACTATTCTCTCTCTCGTTCCCTCTCTCTCAGTCTGCGTTTGATGCTTTCTTTGTTGATAAGAACGATGATACGAAAATCGTCGGATCAATTAACCTCGCAGACTAAACACAAAATGAACAATCCCCTTCGGCCGAAAGTTTCTAGCAAAACTTTTTAGACAGTCTGAGATATCCCGAAGTGGACGAACTTTCATTTCGAATATCTGATACTTTTCATTATAATTTGATACGGAGGTAAGAAAAACGGTCGATCAGTTACCGACTGCGATCACCTTCCTTAATGAGAAAATTTGTGAGATTTATGCAAAGGTTGCTTTTGAACTGAGGTGGTTTTCATTTTGCAGTGACACTTTGGCATTTTGTCGGGACTATTTTGGAATGATTGCGAGCCGATTTTTTGGCAGGCAAGATTAATTGGCATATTGTGAATTCGATCGGAAACGATCAGGAATGGAACGGATGAAGGAAGGTCATGACACAGATATGTTACGCTACAGAGAAAGTCACATCGTTGGATAATACCGCCTATAGAAAAGGAAAGTATTCGCATAGAATTCTGCACGCAGGAGATATCGCAATGAAACGTTTTTTAAATAATTCTTATGTAACGGATACTCAGAACTTTCACACGTTGCAAACCAACGGATGATGTTCGAGTCACGATAAAAATAGTAATGATCCACACACTGGTGCGATCAATTTTGCGGATGCCAGCAAGTTCCAACAGGAAGGACATTGCAAAATTGGACGTCAAAAGTATCGTCTCATTTTTCATGCTTAAACTTTTCCATCAACTCAATTTTATTTTTTTGTTATTTTATTATTTCAGCAGAGAATTGAACTGATAACGTATGAAATTTAGCTGCATTTTTATCAGCAAAGTAACGTTAAATATTTCAGCTTATGTTATTTTTTTTAAATTGAAAGTTCCAATGAAAAGTGACAAATACCGTCACAGCAAAGGTACGAATTCATAATCATTTGCACATCGTCAGCAGCTGCCGTCATAATAAACTTCATTTTTATAACTATTGCAATTTTATAGCCCGAACAGACTTGCCGGCTAAATATTTATTAAAATATAAACACATCTCGACATCTATTTAGCAGGCGCAATTTTGACTTTAATATACCTTCGGCGAAAAAGTCTTCATAAAAAGCGGCGGGGTGAAAAAAAAGAAGAAGAAGGCACCCTTCGGTGGCATTATAAAATGTGAATGTTGTGCGACTGTTTTTACGCGGCTCATCAGAAAACGGGTTTGTAATAAGTCATAACTAATTACAACAGTGACGAATTCAATATCAATGGGCAACTATTCCGAAGAAAACGGCGGCGATAAAATTTGCGACCGAAGAAAAATAGCGATCTCAATAAAGGGCGTGCGCGGGCGAGCAGCTTCGAAAATGACGAGAGCCCAGATTTACGGCGCTGCGCGTTCGCTTCGTATAAATGGATTGTAACCATAAACGCAAAGTTTTATCGCGGTTCGCTATCGCTTTTATCTAGAAATCGCAAATCGTTTCTTATTATACGCGTGTGCTTATGCGTAATTCGACTTTGCATCGCTCGCAGGGGTANCGCATGTCAGTATCAAAAAAAAAAAAACAACAAAAAAAAATTCCCTACGCTCAATGGTTCAGAAATATCGAATGGAGAAATTGATATTTGAAAAAATTCATATAATGAATGTTTTGCAAGACAGGAGAGAGTTCAGATATTGTTTATGAATAAACAATCGTTTTTTGTTTACAGCAACCATTTCACTCGCATGCGATTTTGCAAACAAGAGAGAAGCGCATTTTTACACCTGCAAAAGAGTATGTAACTTTTATTTTTTCAACGGCACGGATGGAAATTTGCATTGCAATTTGGCCATTGAGAGAGCGCGAGTCGTATTTTTTCGACAGGCTTAAATTTCCGAGCTTGCAGCCAATCGCTGAAGGACCCCCTCCAACCGGCGATCACGATCGGCACTTTATGCCTTGTGACAAATGAAAATTGTGACGCGCGATACATGCCGAGAGCTGTCCGTTATCGTGATGCCGGCGTTATAATTCGCGTCACGCAAATATAACGATACCCGGACACTCGTTTATCGCGCAACCGGTATAATCTGAAACTTTACTATTTACCCGTTGATATACCGAACGAAAATTGTGTTTTCGAGCAATATCACTGTTTTATCCAATTTCCCTGCTATGCACATTCAGATATAACGAGCATACGCGAAAGGAAATTACTCTATAATAAGATCATCAAAAAATTGCTATTTAGATTGTTATTTTATCGGGGATCAGATTTTTTATTTTTGATGAATTTGGTGCTTTTTCCTTGATTTAAACGCGCTAACAATTTCAGTTGATCGAACTTACTTTGTTTTTTTTCTTTAAGTGAATCTTGTTGTTTGTGCAACATCATAACATAACAGGTTGTAAGAACGAAAGTCGAGAAAGTAAGCGTGTGTGTGAAAGTAATTCAGCGGCATAAAGACTGTTTGTCTTTGTGAGTGCATCTGTGTAAGATGTTTAGCATATCTAATCACTCGAGAGTAGTTTAGCTCTTTAGAGATAAGAAAAAATATCATTCTTAAACTGATAAACGCGATTAATAACGACGTTGAATTCGCCAATTAATAAATCTAATTTATGAATCGGTTCCGATGTAAATTCGACTGATATACATATAGATAAGGCATATATATGTCATATATATCACTATATATGTTGCACATTTTTTTAATGTAAATGTATGTTTCCCGTTTGAAATAAAAAATCCTATATCTGTTCACTTCCTCATGAGTATCATGCATGGAATATACGATACCATATATATACCAAATATAATATAAATACCGTATATGTAACTGTATATATGAAAATAAATATAATTATTTTTGTTATTCTAATTTAAGATTTTTATACAAACAAAAAGTCCTATATACAACCACTTTTGGTAAATATGAATGCATGTATGTAGACATATATGGTTATTTTTGTTATTTGAATTATTACATGAGAAGAGTTTGGATAAAATGAAAGGTTCCGGCGATGTCAATTGGTGTAAATGTTCGTAAACACGTAAACCAAGCAACAAATTAAAGTTAGCAAATTTGCAAAATTTGTTCAATAAAAGTAAAGCAGTCAGGTTAATGAAAAGTTAACTACACTTGATGTTCGTTCTCTACAATTACTTTAGATAACACTAGATTAATTATACTCATTGATCTTAACCCTCGGAACGTGTGCGGTTATTAGGTTGGAAAAAATGTATGTGCAAAAATGAAGAGACCCATAAACGTTAGTAATGAGGATGAAAGAATAAAAAAAATCTCTTGATTATCGCATAAATTATTGTAATGCATTGTGTGTAAGATAATCGATTAAATGTACCTGATCAAATTAAGTAGCGACCTTTCCATTGTACTCAGTTGATCTTGGTTTGCTGTCGAGGTCAGCTCACAGATGAGTTTAGGCAAACACGCAGTCTTGATTGTTTCCATTGTCTTTGCTCTTCGCAAAATGACTGTAGAAATTCAAAACACAACGAGCGTTTAATTATCAACACCTTTTTTGTAATCATTGTTTTTAATAACATTTAAAGCTTAGTTTTGTCGACACGTGAGTGCGATTAATTTTTTTTCTTTTTTTTTTAATAATGGTTGCGTTCTTCACGTTTTTCAAGCATCGTCACAGGTCTCGGTGGGTTTGTCTATAAACAAGTCGTCTGCAAATTGAACGTACGTGTCAATTAACAAATTTTTCATTGTGATGTAACAAGGCAATTTTCCATCACTTCATATCAAACAAATTAATGATGTTTTCAGCTACGACGAAAATTATGTTTGTAATTAGTGGTAGCAATTGTCGGTTTTCATTGTGAAAATAAGTAATAAATAATTACACACGAATAGGAATGACTCAAAAATTTTTATGAAAAAAATATGAATTGATTATTTTATTTTTTTGTATATCAAGAATTGAATTATTATTGTTCATTTTTCATGTTTTGTCCTCAGTTTTGAAACTGAATGAAAATTCAAAAAAGTGGGGACAAGAATGTGCATCTGGATTAAACATCATTTTATGCAAGGTTCAATCAATCACATCATTAATAAATTTTGTAAATTTCAAACAAATAACGACGTCGTGATAAATTATCATAAATTAACAATAATTTATGCACAAGTCGTGCAAAGTAATTTTCGTGTGATTACTTTGTCAGTGATCATGTCGAATTTTGACTGAAAGACGTCGTGCGGCAAGTTTTTTGTTTAGCAGAAAGGTTATGCATTTTTGGCCAAACTCCAATGTCACGCCTGTTGATTAATTATAATTAAAAAGTTCGAATTTTGATAATTTTTTTGTCCTACAAACATTTTTGATCATTAAGATAGTCATAAAAAAATGAATCCAATAAAAAAAGCAACTCATCTCCGTTTGAAAGACTGACGTCAAAAGTGAATTTGGGTTTTAAATAAATTGGAAGATGCAAAATAAACGCAAGCAATAAATCAGTGAAACGAAGACAATGGAGGATAGGAGGTACTTTTTTTATCTCGGAAATTGTGTCATAGTCAAGTTCATCGAAGCAAATACCAAATTGACGTAACAATTGAGTGTGACCCAATAAAGATTCAATTGACGAGAAATCAAGCGATAACAAAAGTTGCGAAACCAAAAAAGGTTTTGTGCTTGTGGATATAGAGAAAGAGAAAAAAAATAATATAGAACATGAAATGGAACGAATGATTTCGAGAAATACCGCTTTCATCGTCGAAGACGAGCTTATCCGGCATGAGTTCGCCGGTTGTCTGGTCATCTCTCGGCGGCCCTTGCAATCTCTTGGTCGTTACGTTGTCGTTTTTCCCGTGGACATTGCCGAAAATGGCTGATATCACCGCAGTATAATCACCGGCGAACACCAAAAACATCCCAAGAAATATGACCAGTCGCACCGTACTAGTATCCATCGCCATCGCTGAGTTTTGTCAACGATCGATAATCGTCGATCTTGGATTTTCGGGGGGCTATCTTAACGTTTCGGCTAAAATAATGGCACTCGCCCTTGTGTGTGTCCGCGCGCTGGCAGTAATGGCGTGAATTTGGTATCGCGCGATGCGACTGTCTATTACCGTGCACCTGATACAATAATGATATTATATTATTATTACCATTACGTTGAATTATGCTCGTCATTGCAGATGTTAATTACGATAAGAGCGCTGACAATGAGAGAAGAACGTGATACATGCGTTTTCAGGCATTAGAAATTTGCGAGCCAAAAGACAGGCACATGGCCGGCTTCGCGCTCCAAAACCAAAGGCTCTACCGAAAATATCATGTATCCATTAATGGGAGCGGAAAAAAGGAATGCGAATTGCGGATGTATTACAAACTTTTCTGGGTATCAGATAGCAATTATCCTTAGCTTCTTTTATTATTGTTACTCGTTGTTTCTTTTTTTTCTTTCGTTTGTTATTATTTCTGAAGGAGAGGCAACGTTTGTTGTGCATCCTTGAAACTCAATATATTGCAGTTCCCCGACATATAATAAGTACCGGATAAAAGATGAAACGCCATTGTGTTGTCAATGTTGCATGAAGTTTGACGGCTTTTTTAACTTATTGACGACGAACAATTGACAGAGAGTTCAATGAAACAATCAGCTTATTTCAACTTATGAAAGCCATTAAATGGACAATCGGATGGAAACAAAACAAAAAATAAAGTCACTATCATTTTTTTTTTTTTCAAAGTGTGACAATTATTTGGACCGTTGTTTGTCGCGCCTACAAAACATTTTGCAATTGGAAAATTATGTAAGCGGATACTTGTACTTTTATGATCTTTTGTTGCTACAGAGAGAAATAAGAAAGCAAAGCAATTGTTCCGCTTACACTTTTTTCCAAATCAGGTGTATCTCCGCGGTGATCTGTATCCGTACATTATCAAACGTCAAGGCAAACCTTTTTTGTTAGTTCATTTTTTACATGTTCCAATTTTTTTCTTGTTTGTATGTTCCGTTTTTACAAAACTACCAATGTTTTTCATGGGTAATTTTGTATCTAAACATGCAAATCTTTTTATCTCTTGGTTCATTTCATTGAAGTACAAATTTTGTTTCCAAAAAAATTTTATGTTAGTTTTGTTTTTATCGTAGTTGTGAAATTTTTGTTTATCAGTTTTCTGACAAAGTTCAGTTTTTCATACGAAAATTGTGTCATTTGTTTTCTGACTAAGAAATTTAATTTGAGTGAAACGATCGCAAAATTGGATTGATATTGAGAGTAAGATTTTGTGATTTAAATTCGTAATTATTTCGTTGGAAACGATATCAAGATAATTGCACAGATAGGTGACTTTAATTTGATACAAAACGAAAGAGTCGATCAGACTGTTGTAGCTTCACTCTCACTCTCGCGTTCGCTCTCGTTTCACTTCTACTTTCATCTGATCCCTCCACTCTTTGTTTCTTGAACTCAAAGAAGCTGAACTCTCTCGAGTGTAGCTGATTCACGGCAGAATGCGATTATTCAACGTTGTTCCGCAAAATTCTGATCAAAAAAGGACGCCCAGCAAAATATTATTTCAAACAAAACTCCCAATAAATTTAACCGGTCAAAAAATGTAATTCAAATTAAGCTCCTGTCAGTGAAGCAATCAGACTTTGCAAAATGATTACAAAAATGCCCGACTATATCTAAAATGCAAGTGATTTATCAGACTAATTTATTCGACAAGAAATTGAAAAAAAATTGTTCAGTATTTTTCCCAACCTCAATATGATAAAGTTGATACACCAAGTAGTTTCTATCTGATACAGATTTTCTATTTCTCGTTTACAAGGTGAAAACTATGCAAAACCACAATTCGTCTGTGAAATTCTGTAATTTTAACAGTTCTTTCACCGTAAAAGAAAATTTTTTTCAAATTTTCTGTGGATTTGAAAATAGCAAATTGCAGCTGGACAACAGAGGAACGGTTGAAAAGCAGCGGACAACAATTTTTGCAATGATACAAAACTGAAGGATTTTATGGATTAACAATTTTTGTCCTGCAGGTTTAATAAATGCATACCTTTGTTGCTCGAAATCCTTGAGGTTCGCACAAGCATTCACTTTTGTTTTTTTTTACTTCACGGTTTATTGTAATGGTTACATATTTGATGTTCGAGTGCACAAATTAGTTGCAAATTAACGTAACAGACGAAAATCAGGCGCCTAGGCCAGTTTAACGATGCACTGCCGTAGTCTTTGAAAGCCGAGAAATGACTGCGAATAAGTGGAAACCACGAGTTGGCGGCAAACGATATAGCGTAACGAGTTGTCAGTGAAAGTTAGAAGTTTGTGCAGGCTCACAACAGTCTGCAGAACGCGCGTGGAAAAAGACCAAGTGCAATTTTTTTCGGCAAGATCCTTGAATATTTTTGAATCATTTAATTCGATTTCTTGTGTTTTGTACTTTTTCAATACTCTTAATTTTGCCGTTCGAATTTTTTTTCCCGTCCCCTGTTGTTTCGTCTGCAAATTTCAACATGCCTCGTGTATGCATTTTCTATCAAATGAATCAAGTTTTTTACTGCATATCGAGAGCGCGTTCTTATAAGTCGAATCACACGTTCACCTTGGATTCCCCCGATAGAGATTCATGTTTTTTTTCAAAACTGCACGTTCGACGTTGTTTGCAATATTGCACTTTATTTCAAAACTCCAAACAATTTACCTCGCCCCCGAATGCTTGACCGAGATTTGATAATTTTGACGTAAGGGAAAAAATATGACCCCCTCGTTTATGTATGCTGATTAAAAGTTTTTCCAGGGGAAAATGAAGTGGTTGTAACAAGTCGTGTCCTGTGTTGATTAACGAACACTCCGTATTTTCGTCGCGGTTCTGGTTTGGGTAGCGTTGGCTCGAGCACCTTTGAAAAATTGGGACGTCAATTATTATTATTAACAGTCACGAACCGTCTTGAGATTCATATTTGTAACAAGCGAAAGTCAAACGACAGTGCTATGAATATTGATAGACACTTACTTTTATATCGTCGGTTGTATTTAATACACTCAGAACCGAATCAGTTGTTTTATTTTGAAAATCCGACTGTTTGACGATCAGATTGTTAACGGGGATCAGCTGAGAACATTAAAAAAATGTATGTAACCATAACTTGTGATTATTATTCATGATATAAAATTGTAAAGAGATAAATAAAAAATTTGTGACAGCTACTTTCGCTAATGTCTCCTCAAGTTCGTCAACCTTTTCCTCCGTACGTGCAAGTTCTTCTGTGAGATGTTGCGTCTGAAAAGAAAATAAAAACATTTATTCGAGATTAAAAATACCAACCCCACTTTTCTGGCGACTAATAAAATTGCCAAATTTGCTATTCGCTTTCGATCAATTAAAAACTGCTTTAATGACTTTCGACTTCAATTGCCATATCACCTCTGCGCTTATTTCGTCCATCGCTGCCGCTTGATTCTCTTTCTGCAAAATGTATAAAATTGATGTGAATTTTATTGATTGACTCATAATGAAATGACAAATCAAATAATACTCACTGCCTCCAGGATTGCGTGCTCATATTCTTCCCGTTTATTTATCACGTCTAAAACATCATTCATCCTCTGTAAATAAAAAATTATAACATCTAATTAAATAATATTCACCAAACAAAATAAAATAGTATAAAAAGTTCTTGAAATTTTTTTGAAAATATTTGTGATATAATTTTTGTTATGAAAACACATACCGTTCGGTTATAATTTACTGTCTTCCATAACTTTTGGTTGATACTTTCAAGTCGTCGGACAACCTTAAAAATAATAAAAATGATTAAACATTAAATCAATTTTATCAATTTCTAATTTGACTGAAAAAAACTCGAATTTTCAATGTACCTTGTGAGCGTAGAAAACTACAGCATAGAATATGATGTATGCAATAATATAGACGATGGCATTGTTGGAGAAATTTTCATCGATGAAGCCCTGTAAACATTGCAAAATTGTTATTAAAAGCGAAAGAAAACAACGTACCGATTTTATTGAAATACTTACACCATCATAATAAGAGTTAAGTGCTTTGGAGCGTTTGTATCGACCGTACAAAGTTTTTCTTTTGGGATACATTTTTTGGACATAACTGGAAATTCATATCAATCGAATCAGATGTGATATATAAAGCAACTCAAAATTTTCCGATAAAAATTGTTCGCCTCTAGACGTTGAAACTAAATTGTAACCTCAGCAGCCGTTGTGACATTTGCAGTGTTTACACGTAACTTCAGGACATTGGTATCAACAGCAAAATCGAACACTGAAAAGAATATAAACAAATAAAAATGCGTTTTTCAGAAAAGAGCTTTTCAAAGGTTACGACAATTTTCATTGCGGTAATAATATAAACATTATTATTCCTCGCGCAACGGCCGTCCGCGATCGTAAAAAAAGGGTATTAACGTTATTAGTGCCAATTTTTAATCTGCTTATTATAACCTCTTGCATCAACGAACGCGTAATACAGTGGAGCTAAATATTTTTCTTATAAAGGATTGCAGTCAAACGCTTGATTGTGGCTCGTAAAGTAATTCCAGGTTAGGTTATTACGCACGTGCAAATGACAGTCTAGATACGGAAAGCTTTAGCGTTGAAATTTATAATTTTACGAGGTTTAATCTGTCTCGGCGCGGTCATAGGGTATCCAATGACAGAGATGGAGGGCAATTTTAAGGCGAGTGCACCTCGGGTGTTAGTGATACATTTTCGAAGAATCGTACATAAACTAAATAAAGCGCATGCTAAGCTCGTGAATAATTTCGGTACTTAGCGCGGAGCCAAGCTAAAAGATATACCGCAATGAGATGCTCATAAAATGGTCACGTGGATTGTGCAAACATTCTAATCTCAGACAGCATTAAATGATCAAACAAACCAGATTTTATGGAGTAGGGACGGACACGGTTACAGTCACGCGGAACTGGGCCATTTCAAAAAAAACTCTCCTGTAAGTTAATCAATCTTAATTTGAATTTCGAAACAATAAAGTTGCAAATGAACATTTTCACATTCAATTTCATTAATAAACTATTTCATTTTTGTTATTACTTTTTAAATATTTTTATTTATTCGTATTAGTCAGACAAAATCGCCGTCAATTGTTTTTTTCTATTTTTAACAAAAATCGAAAATTATACATTTCATTTTACTTTCCTAACAAATTTTTGTTCCAAATATTCTAAATGTTTTGTTTATTAAGAAAGAACAAAAATTATAAATTTGTAATTTTTGTTTTACATTAGTAATAAACTTGCCTTGTAAGATATCGTATTCATTATAACAAAAATCAAAATTAGAAAATGTGTAATTTGTTGTTATTTTAATTTAAAACTTGACTTCTCTGAAAGGTAGTGTGGGTGAATTTTTTTGTTTGAAATTGTGAATAATCAGATAAGTACGATAGGAATTGCATGTGAATTATATTGAGGAGAGATAAACGCGGATTAATAATTTGTATTTGAAGAAGTTGAGATTAGAAGACACATTAATTTGCCGTTCTGTATATGCGTACGTGCTTACAGCAGCGATGACGACGGGAGGGCTGACGTGCCACTTGTCGTTTCCCATGATGCCTTGCGGGCAGGGTTGACAAACTAAATACAAAGTTATCCAAACAGATTCAGGGACAGGGTTAAATCGAGCTTAAGCCGGTGAGGTAAGCCGTGCAACTGTGCGGATACATTTACGCAATGCAAACAGCGAATCAACTGCAAAAACATTGCAAGCCCACTTTAGATCACTTAAAGGAATCCGCGGTATCGTTCGCGTCGTTTCCACTTTGTGTCGACGACCATTCGAAACCAATGGCTGTTTATGTAAAACAGCGCCAGGCAGACGAGGGTCGACTCGCTCGACCGTATCCACTCGACGCGTCAAAAACGTCAGTTACACATCGACGAGGAAAAAGCGTTGCCAACCCCCGCCCCTCCCCCGCACCCACAGTGTATCCCAAGAACAAGCGGGTTTTCTTCGACGAGCTTTATGGCAAATTTATTGTTTCCCTTCGCCATTTAGTCCGCCTCAGGGAAAAATCAGGGAAAATAATGCGAAACTCTTTTGTCTCGCATTCGGCGCTAATTTTATATTCGCTTTTGAGGGGTAGAAAGGGGTAGAAAAAAAGAGCGTAGTAATTGCATCACGAGTATCTAATGTTGAATAATGACTGCATTTATCGGGCAATCCAATTAAATGAGACTGCAAGCTCCGATTCATTATTCACATTTCGCAGCGAAAGAAGAAAAAACCGCGCGCGCGCTCCCAGCCGACCCGATCGCGCAAATTGTTCGCGGATTATTTTTTTAATTCAGATGATGCTCGGCTAATAGGATTATGTTTTGCAACAATTATAAGTGGGGAACAAAGACGAGAGGGAGTGAAATAAAAAAAGGTGCGGGGACAAACAGCCAAAAGGTTTCGTTTCTCGCTTCGAATAATCTGCGTCGAGTTACGCTCTCCCGGGATCGAAAGAGGGAGAGTCTAATTTAGCGACAATGACCTAGGTAGATAAGGCCACATTTGCCTAATCGCAGCTAAACGTCACGCAGATGTATTGCCGTCAAGCTGTGAGGCTTTTTCTTTGCCTCTGCTCTGTAACTCATCGGTTGGAAATCAATTGGAAGGAAAAAGTGAGGAATCGTTTTTTGTGTTGATCGAGATCCCGAACGATTTGACATTTTTTTACAAATTTCCGGTTTTGTTTCTGTCGTGAGGGAGCGAGAGGGAGAGAAGGAAGAAAAAAGCAAGAGAACGTTTGCCTAACCGACAATAAGTTTTCTATAAAAGGATGAAAAATGAATCGGATCTGATATCAGCGGTTGAGATCTTTTTGTCTGGCGCAGTCGACATCAGGGTGTAATCGATTTGCCGTGAATCGAGCCGTAAGTCACCCCGCAGTCAATGTGACAAGAAAGTCGCTTCTCTGGCAAAGGCGCCAACGGAGCGAGAAATTACTCATCGTTCTGATTGAGGTTAATTAATTAGATAATTAAGTCTCGCCGCTGTGAGGCAGCGAAGCTCGCGAGACGAATTTGTATCCGACCCTGTTCGGTATATTCCCGCAAGGAGTTTCGGTAACCGGGTTCGTTATAAAAATGCCCATCCATGTTTCAAAAGATTCCCCTTCCCCCTCCCTTGACTCTCTTTCCCCCACCCTTTTGACGCTCATTAATTCACCAATTTGTGACGTCGATGCACTTCCGACCGAAACGAGCGACTTAAAGGAAGGACTTAACCAGGATCTCATTATCTCCACATGATATTTTCGACGGAGCTGGAAAATCCCGCGAAAACGTGATACCACGCCTGCGGAGTTGTCAACCCTATCTTTCGCTCGTGAATATTCATACAAATGCTGGTGCGGCAGTCGACGCCAAGCCACTGCGTGACTTTTTTGAGCAGATCGCACCCGATTGCCGACGAAAGTCTTAGGATGCCTAAATCACACTCCTCCCACTCCTCCGCTCCCTCGATTCCAGGCGTCTATTAAAGTCTCCGAGCCACTCGTTACTCTCCGATTCGTCGAGATCCAGCCGGAGCCGCAAACTATTCATCTTCCGTAAACTGCATTCGTCATTTATTTTTCACATGGCTCGAGACTTTAGCCATAAAACTTTCTTGCATTTTATATTACGGTCTGTATTATATATATACATATATATATGTAGATGCGAAGACACGTGAAAGGAATCGTTGAATCAGTCGGGGCAAGATGAAAATATTCCAAGTGTTCTATAAAATGAATGAAATATTTTACGCTTGTCTGTCAAATGAACCGGAGTATTATGAATTATTAACGAATTATTCGAATATTATTTCGTCTGTATCAATATATCGTTATTTTTAATCAATTAATTTCGTTAATAATAATATCAATTTTCACATGTAATTTCAAAGTATTTCGGGTAGAAAAATAATTATCGCTATCATCGAACCGTCGAAAATATATAATAAATATTACTTGTAATAATTTTGTATTCAAAGAATATATTCTTCATGAAATGAAGGGAACTTCTTTATCGGTCGATTTTAATAATAATAAAATAAATCAAAAATTTTTTTGAATCAATTTATTTTACCTTCAAACAAGTTAGGATTACAAAGATTTATTCTTACACTGATACTATTGAAAAATAAATGCATAAATTTTGGCACTTATCATGACTCATAGCTTAATAAAATCGCCCGGTGTGCATTGAAAATTCGTACACACAATCCAGTCGATTTCGCAGCCTTGCCAATTTTTTTCAAAGCAGATCTGATCATGACCTACAAGTGTACAAAATTTTAAGTCGATTCAACTCTCGGAACATTACCAAAAACTCAGTGAAAACGTATCTCAGACGCAGTTCGCCCGGTGCGCATTAAAAATTCGTACACACAATTGAGTTGAGTTCGCAGCCCTGCAAATTTTTCTCAGAACAGATCTGATTATGTATGATTATTAATATACAACTGATATTATATATTTCAATACGGCGCAACTCATATGTATATATTTTGATTCGGCACAACTGCGTAATCTAATCGCAGGATTCTTATCTATTTTTTTCATGTCGGCGCAATTGCAGAAGCTCCAATGAAATTTGTCAAATTTTATTTCCATCATTTTTTCTTAATTTTGATGGACGTGACTGTGATGAATATTCTCTTATCAATTATTCTGTAGCCTACCTGAACAATGTATTGAGATCTACCATATAAGAAACACGTCAATCCATTGTCAATCAAATAATAACTATTGAATCAGAAGTAACATAACAAATCAATTATAAAATATAAATTTATACTCAGCACAATTGTGAATATAAAATTCACAAATTTGAATTTGAATTTGAAATTACAATAACACGTTCTCTCTAAATGTATACCTCCATCAATTACAAATTAGAACAAAAGTTTCTCTCATAGAAGACTCAATAATAAACTGACATTCACATTTGCAAATCTTCTTCATTGAAAGACTCGACACTGCATATTTGATGTTGGTGCAAACAATAACCAAACAATGAACACTCGTTTCACTGAAATAAATTACACTTGATATGACTCGTGAGTTTTTTTTATTTAAGGGGATAGGAAACAATGGTACATGTTTTGAAAATGACGAAGGGTATTTTGATTAGGCGCAGTCTGCACGAGGAACAGGCAGGTTAGCGTGGATGAGCAAACAAATGTTAAGCCACTTTGAAGCTCTCCGAACGAAGGATTGCAGGCGCTCCGGTGTCTCCGCTAATATTCCATCATTATCGAAATAGAGAGATCCAAGCCCCGGTGTCACGCCCGTACATTATTGACAAACGAAGAAGATTTTATTGATTCCAACCTAACATTTCCGAATCCAAACAATTCGCTCTGCTGTGTAAATATATTCGAGCTAGAGGGGGCCGCGGTTGTTTATTCGGAGTAAATAATTGCCTTTCAAAATGAGAGCAATTCACCTGCAACATAGACAGTTTGTAACTAGACATTTTTCACAGGGGAGCTTTTCTTTCAATGTGTTCTTGTTGATTAATGAAAATGGCGCAGTTAGAGATAGTCGACGATAAATTGGCTTGACGTTCGCTTTTGGCACGAACATTTCGGCTAATGTTGCCCATCGTTATAAGTCCAATTTGTTAATAAATGACGTATCGTAATTGTTATCATCAAGCGCAACTCGCTGTTTCAATAACTTTTCCAAGCGACGGGTATCGGACGTTCGCCAAACAAAACAAAATACCATTCTTTTTTTTTCTCGTTACAACTTTTGCGCTCACTCAAAACGATTGTAAATCTGATTTTACAACCGGTTGATAAAACTGAATTCGAGGTTTTTGTAATAAACTTGATCCGGTCTTTCTGACGGGCTGCATCTCCTATATTTGATATGTACACCTAGTTTCACTGATTCATGGTATCCTCCCTCGGTGGAAGTCTTGAGAATATATCTATATATCTCTGTAGGTACGTCAAAGAAAGAGGGTGTAAGGAGAACGACCCATGTAAATACGCGGTTCGGAATTGTGTTCGCTGCCAATATTCCAAATTCATTTAGACTCTCCGTCTGATGGTGGAATCAAATAATCAAACAAGTTTATACATTTCGAGGCCGGGTATAAAAGTTGATTAAGGGTAACGAATTTGCGCAAATTTTGAGGCTACGAAGAATCCCTGTTTGACTGTTTGCAAAATAAAGTGCATCAGTTTCCAGACATCTCTCGGGTTAAATAAATGAGGGGACTGCACGATTAGTGCAATTACCAAAATTTCACGCTCCTGTGCGGAGAGTCTCTACGACAGTTGGCACATATCCACGCGCTGTTAGCCGGCGCACAAAACTGCACATCCACCTTGCAATAAAAATTAACGTCCCTCCCTTGTGCGCATTTTGGTAGGCACTATTTGTTTTTCAAGCCAAAACAATAAACGATAACGAGAGTTTGCAAAGGACTAAAACATTTTGGTTACGGAAATTCGATTACACTCGTGATGATTAAGCCGCCGGTAACTCCGTCATAACAATGGAATCGATGTAATCTTCATTTACATGTCGTAACTAAGGTATATTGTACTTCCTGGAAATTTCATCAAAGTCAGAGCTTCCCAAACCGTCTCACGAGCTTCTCCGCCGGAATATGCGCAATTTCGCTAATTACAATTAATGCCTGTCACCAGGGTGTTCTTATTAGTGATGTAATGTACACTTGACGACAATCTCTCTGTCTTCGCCGATTCGAACAATTTCATCGCTACGCAAACTTGCTTGCAAATCACACGTTGCATATATCTTAAGACGAACATATATTTGTATACCTTGGATAGAAATGCTTCACACACATATCTGAGTATATACATATCATATATCTACATACACACTTTTATAGTGATATTTTGATCTATTTTAGTCTTTTTATTTTATTTTTTATTGTGATTGATTGATTTATTATTTTTTTCAATAAAAAGTTGCTCGACCACAGAAAAATATTGAAATAAATTAATAGAATTAATGAGTTTGGAAACATGTATAAAAGATTATAAATTTTGTCGCGCGATCGCCTAGTCGGATATGACTCTTGGCCGCGAACCAGAACAACTTGAGCTTTCGGAAACACTTTTAGTGTTTCAGCGCGCATGTAACGCATTTCGTCGCCGCGATTACATCTTTATGGTTTTATAATAGTACGTGCATTCGAAATGGGAACGTTATCTCCACCTTGGCTCGCGTTTCTTTTAGAATCAAGAAAGAGCGAGGGAGGGAGATGGCGTCCGCCGAATTCCCCTGAGCAAATTCATTTTACCCCGGTGGTATAGGGCGCGGGGGAGGGAGAGGGGGGAGGGAAAAAAGGCGACGGGAGAAAAGAGAGCGCCCGGCATGAGGATTTGTGTACACTTATTTCATGCTTGGTATCGCGTTGGAATTGAGTCTTTGGCTTTCAGATTTGCGGAAGCGCATCGAGAGCAAACCTCGCCTTTATCGCGCAAAAAAGGGAGCGACTGTCTCGCTTCCAAACTCCTCGCCCGAAAACTTCTCCCAATTTCTTTCTATCTCGAGAGAGTTGCGTCATAAAGAGCAGTATTTATTACGACTTCGCGTACACCATCACGCCCGACGCTTTTCTTATTCTCGCATGTATGCAGCAGCCAGTGGCTGCATATATAACGCCGGGTCCCGTGAAACATATACCTTTTTATATCGTGCGAACGCTGATTCAGAGAACATTGAACCGACGCCGAAAAATCTCTGCTTATTTCTTTTCGGCGGGTCGCGGCTTGGTCTTATTATTCATTCCCTCGCGAGTATCATCATTTGAAACATCTCTCAAGAGCCATCACGCTCTTTGAGCAAAGAATAAAAAAAATGCAAAAGAAGAAAAGTTCATTAAAAGTTGAACCCCGGCGCGTTTGAATCCGCGACGATTTGTTTGCTTACGCGATTATTCATATATTCTTGGCGTGATCTAGCTGACGATAATAATTAAACCGAAGAATGTCGCCCGGGAAGTCATCCAGTTTTCTTCGCGATATCTTGAATACGAAATGCTCTCGCGGAGATAATGCCGCGACCGCCAAAACATTTCGGAATTGTGCGCGCTTTCTCGAGACCTGAATTATTTGGCGGGAGATTGGCTTATCACGCGGTGCAATCAGTCGAGTTTCGAAATAAAATTCCTCCTACCGAAGTTGACGATGCGATTTAAATTTTTAATTTGTTTACTCGTGAGGATTTCGTCTAATGTTCGGTACAGACGGTCGACATTAATGGAGCCTCAAAAGGGCACCCCACGAAGCACCAGCCCGCAGGGAGCCCACAGACACACTCCGACAAACTACTGTACATGTTCGACTAAACTTAGATGGGCACTTCATCTGAAGGCTTCCACAAATGATTTCCTTAGACCTTGCCACTATAAAGAACAAAAAAAATGAACCGAGGTTTTAATCCGACCAGATTGAAAAATTAACGTTTGGTAAGTTGAATACACTTATTGACTGGATAAACTGTTGACAACAACTTTACAACTTCAAAGTTCAGTTGTTCACGACAAAATAATTTGTTTCGAAGTAAAACATTCCAGAGGTCCATTATAAAACATTTACCAAAAGTTTGATCTTAATAATTGAAATTATCAAAAATCAAGTGAGTTTTAATTAATTAATTGTAAAGCCAAATTTTGACCGAACCACAAAATTTCGACAACAAATTTGTTTTCTTTGTTTTTTTTGAACACTACAAGTTTATAGTTCAACTTTTAATTCTAACTTTTGGATCAAAATCAATTAATTTGAGAGATAAATGAACATCAGTTTTCAAATGGTATTTTTGAATTGAAAAAAAAAAATTATGTGTCAACAAATGAATGAAAATAAAACTTATTTCTCTTTGTTATGGTTCTATAGAAATAAAATCTTTTTGGAATAAATTAAAAGTTTATTTTGATAAGGGTGCCTTCAGAATTTAAATTCCGATTGAAAACTGGTGACACGGCATTGTTCGCGGTGGGTATAGTTGTCGGATTTTGGAAGAGCGAATTTTATTCACAAAAAAGTATAAGATGATCTACGAAAAAAGAGCTATCTGAATTCGCGTCGTCAGAAAAATTAAGAGGAGCGAAAGTCTAACCCGTGGACTTAGTTCCACGCTGGTGGACGCTTTGATTGGCGCAGGTAAGCGAGTACTTAGCGCAATGAAAAAGATGAATAGCGTAACGTGGAAAAGAAAAATGAGGTCTGATATATATTTTTGGGTGCGAAAGCATAACCGAAGGGGCGAGGAGGGACCCATCGAGGCATGTCAAATCTCCCCTTGAGCTGTCCTCGGCTCTAGATGGAATCTAAAACGATTTAACAATGGCACTTGCTCGTCTTTTCGAACTGTCGCGACGCGTAACACGACACGCTGGTGTTTATTTCGACTGCACCTCTCGTGCAGGAGATGGCTTTGGGGTCAGATCAACGCGCAAGTGTCCCGATTTGCTGTCAGTCACCGATCAACCAAGCGTAAGGCAAAATCATTGTTGCGATAACGAAATTGAAGATAGAAGAATTGGGAATGGGGTGGCCTGATTGCACGTCATTCGAGCGCCCGAAAAATATGCCGTGACCTGAAATTAATTTGAGTGGTTTCCGCAAGAACGGCCAGCGTTGATTAATTGCTGCGCCAATGTCACGACGCCCGTAATCCTCCTCCCCTCCGTCTCTCTTACGCGACGAGATACGAAACGGCTCGGCGTCACAATAGCTGGTATTCCAAACTCCAAACTTGTGTCATTCCAACACGTCTATGCCAAATCCCCTACCAATTTGAGCCCCGCGATGGTACAATATTTCGTCGCATCCTGTGTTGCCTTTCGGCTTTGATTCTGCTCGGGTTTTCTCAAATTATACACAATTACACGGGAATGCACGTATTTGATTCGTATAAAGTGGATTGTGTGATTTTCGAAAATAATAGGGGCTTCGGGCGGATTGAGTTATGACGGCTGTCTTTAACCTCGCGTTTTGTGAATGGGCCAAGGGGGAACGAATGAATTCAATTAAACTTTTGTTGATGCTCGCTCGTCAGTTAGTTACGTTCATTTTGTACATTCAATTATTTTGTTATTATTCCATACATGTTTTTTCAATTTCAATTTTGACAACAATAATTTCAAATTATTAAGCACATACTGTTTATATATGATTTTACATACAACATATTTTAATTGGATATGCAGTTTGTGTCTGTATAGAAATTATGTTCACTTTTATCCAAATTTAAAAAATAAAAATTTTAAATATAAAAATGATACTGAATAAATAATGAATTTCAGGATAATGGAAAAAAAAATCTTCCTTCGAGCCGGATTTGAACCAGCGACCTATGGATGCCTATTCGAATTACCAACTACAGTCCACCGCTCTACCAACTGAGCTATCGAAGGGTACAGGCGTGGCAAGTCGCTAGAACGTCTCTTGAGTTTGAGCGAGATTTCTCAACTTCAGTTTGAATTTTTTTTTCAATCATCATGGTACAATCGATCCAAAACTTATAAACAAACATTATTCTGTACTATAGAAAGTAAAAATAAAAGCTGATAGAAAAATTGACCGATCAAAATACTATCATCAATGTACACCGATAGCATAAAAATGTACTGCATATTGTTTAATATGCAGTACATATGTTTCAGTACAATATGTTTCATTGAAATATCATGAATTTGTTATTTATTTTTTTGTATATACGTTTCTAACAAATTTGAAATATTTAGTTTATTAAAAAAATAAAGATTTAATATTTAGGATTTAAAATGAAATTGCTCATAATTATTCAACTGAAAAAAGAGAAGAGGAAGATGAGGAAAAAAGTATTGAATGTAACCTAAAAAAGCTAGAATACAAAACAGTTTTATCATGTATCGAATTAAATTGTCACATGAAATTCTTTTCTGTATTGAGGATTGAAAGGCAAGATTGAATTACGGATTAGGCGAAAAATTTTAACAAAAGAAAGGAAAAAAGTGACAATGACACTTCACGCCCGTAGCTCCATAAAGATGATCGGCCCCGACGAATCTCTGTATCATGATTGTGTATCTCTGTGCTATATTGCGAAGTATTTTCGAGTCTCTCCTCGAGCAATATATTCGAGATCAACCGCTTTGGTTCGCTCGGTATACATGCCCTCTTCTATATTGCCGTGCAATTCGCGATACTCGAAAAATTTTTCAATTTAACGTAATGGTGATTGAATACCCTTTAAATAACAAATTTATTCCCAAATTATTTACGACAAAATCTCATTTTTTCGTATAAAGCTCTCGGTGAAAAGAGGACGGTCACTCTTGAAAAAAGATTCGTCATCCCGATAATGCTCTGAAACTGCTTTGGCGTTTTCATTTTGAAGAGATTACTTTTTTTTCTTCTCTTTTTTTCGATGATAAAAAAATGTGTCCTATCAGTTGACACAGTACGTCGTTTGCAATACACCTGATGGAAGAAACTTCGATCAGTAATGGGCGACTTCCTGTATGAGCAAAGCAGAATCGCGTGTCAAGGCTAACTGGTGCACATGAAAGTTTATACCCCAGGAATCCTATATTCGACGGCGCTCGCCAATCACCATTAAAACGCCATAGTCTCCGCATGTTTCATGACCCGATACAGTTTACATAAGACTATGAAGTTATAGCTGTTCGTTAGACTTTATACCGTTGTATGAAAATATAGGGTGACTATCGCGAGGACGATGGAGAGTGTTTTTGTTTAAGCCATCAAACCAGTTTACGGCGAAACAAAATGATTGACCCCCTTAGTGATTATTCAAGATCACTTAAATAATCGAGCTCGACTCCACAACTACCTGATGGTTGAAAAATTAAAGCGGCACAATCGCTTTTTTTACCCCAACTTGTTATTTTTTTTCCTCTACTTTTATTAGTCGTCTTATAGTCTTTGTAGTATATATTTTAGGACTCAAACCAGCAGGCGGCTAGACCTTGATCAAATTTAGTTTTCGTCAAATTTTATTACACTGCTTGGTAACAAAGGTATTAAACATATGAACATATTTTCTAACCAAGTTATATTTAAATCATTGTTTCCAATGATTATAATTTTGTTATAATAATTTCAGAGTGATATCAACTTGGATCAGAAAAATGTAGATACAATTTTCTTCTTCACATGACAACACATTCGCCTGATATGGTCAGGTAAAAAAGTTTGGTCGAAAAAGTTGAAAATTGAAAATTTCTTATTTATCAAGACATGCAGGTGAAATAAAACTGGCATACACTTTGCCGTTCATCCAAGAAAAGGCCATTTTCACATGCTCGATTTTATAAATTTATAACAAGTCGCGCAGGTAACAAGTATGAACGGCGCGGCTTCATTGGGCGTTATCGCGGTCGAAAAAAAAGTCGAACCATAATTCGATGTCAATATTCGATGTGACAGCTCCTGTCGACAATTTATCTGCAGCCGTCGGATATTGAGATGAAATAAAAAACAGTTCCTTTTTTCGATCGATCCTTCCCGTCGTCACATCACAACTTACAAGAACATGACGTAACAAGTGCAATAATATTATTATCAATATTTACAACGACGGTGTATAAATTTATTATCAGGCATAAAAGTGTCTCTATCAACTCCTACGGATAGTTTATTCGTTTTATACGTACGGTCGGCGTGGGACGGGAGGGGAGGGGAGGGGGGCTTAATAAAAAAGAATTGACGTGGAATTTCGACAACCATCGAGCAAACATTTTTCTGTAATACAAACGAGCATTTACGATACCGAAGTACATACAGTGCTCGGGAGCTACATAAAAGAATTGTTAACGGATGGCAGTCGCGAAAAAGTAACAATAAGACGTCTCAATTCCCCACAAGAAAGTACAATACCTACTTCGTAAAAATTGTGTATCGTCAAAACCTTTATACGATACATCGTTTCTTAAGTTACTGGACGGACAATGTTTGAAGGGCTCCTAAACATTACAACTGTTTTAAAACTTGCCTCATCTTGGGCTGTATCAAATATTTATATTTCCAAGACACTCCCGCAACAAAATCGAAATGTTTTACGTGGAAAATAAATCGCTGGGATAATAAATTTTAATTAACGTCTCACAGCCAATGTTTGTGACTTTACGACGAAAGTTTAGTATTGTATTTTTGTTTCCATTCAGCTTCTTCTGTTTCATTATTATTTATTTTGCGATATTCATCGGGGGTCGAAATTTTTTGAATCAAAAAAATTGTTTGCCGAGCCCTGATAAGCATGCAAATAAGCAGGCAAGATTCGCGGACGATAAATAGGAGCAAACAGCTAAACGGAAAGCACTTGAGGAGCATAAAAAAAATGCTGGCATCTTATTTAAACGCTCGCTTATTTCGAAAGACGCGCGAGGCACTAATAAACGTTTTTATGATATAAGTTTGAGGGTGTGCCTTGCGATCGCTTCGGTAAGGGTGAGATTGGCGTTAAAAAGGGTAGGCTAGAAAGATATAATAAAACGCATTATAATTGCCATGACGCACGTAAATCTTGAATATCGGACTTTTACGAGGACAAGAAATTGGCTCAAGACGCTACTTGTCTCGAAAGTATAAGCTGATATCGTGACATGCCTCTGTCCGGGGGAACACGAAATTATTTTTCCTTCGATTTGTCACTGCGTGCCTTTGTTTACCACAATTTTGTTTCAGATTGAATTTCGTCAGACTTATGTTTAGGTCAAAAAATAATATCTGTGACATTTTTTGTGCAAAACACAATATTAAATCATGTAAAAAATATATTCATCACAATATATTTTAATTTAAAAATATATTATGAATCAATCATTTTTGCAAAAACTGTCACGTTTTAAAATATCATTAAAAAATTCGTTCATATGATCTATATTTTTTTCAATTTGGGCGACTATAAGTTAATTTACATAGATGTAACTCATTTTTGGAAACAAGAAAATGAAAATTGTTGAGACGATAAAATGACGCACGTTTTGTAATATTCAGTATACACTCTCGATTTACAAACTTTGCGTTACCATTGAATCTACAAATACCATTAAGGAGTAAGAGAAATGAAAGCCATATATAAGCTTTGTGCTTTATGCCAGGATTTAAGAAATACGCTAGGTAGTCATAAACTATAAAGATTCAAGTCATAACTCGAAGCGGAATTGCATTTTATTTAATTGCCTCGCGGCTCCCTGCCGAGTCTTCTTTCGCGTGCATAATATTATTTATTGCCGAAAAAGCTGTTATGGTTTCTTCCGAGAGGCTCTACCGGCATCACAAAATGAAACTCGATAAAATGTTTGTTGTCCAATGAAGTTAGGGATTCGATGAGACTAAATTTGTAAAAAGTACTTTCGCCATTATATTTCATATAAGATTCGATGCGAGCTTTACGACGTCGTCTCTGATATTCGGCATTAGTACAGTGTCAGTCCTATACGCATTCTCTTTTATACCGCAATATTTTTCGCCGGCCGTCAAACAATCGTCAGGGAGAATTTAATAACATTAAAGGTGATTGAAAACAGACTTGAAATGTTTTCCTTCTTTATTTTGTTATTATTGCTTCCCATTTTGTGAATCAAACTTTTAGACCATCTTTTTTCTGTTTTCACTCTTTCACACTCAACTAAATTGTACATCAAGATAAGAAGGGACAAAGGATCAGAAACGCCGGTGTAACAAACAACAATATACCCTTTTCTATCGTGTGAAAATATGAACGGTCAGTATCACATTTTGAAACTGAAAATCTGGTGCGCGCACAGCTGTCATGCACTAACGGTAGACGTGAGTGCGAAATTATAACCTCTACGTTACGATATTCGAACTAAATGTTTGATTTAATGGCGGTGGGCAAGTGCAACTACGTGCAATTTATTGTCAGTTCCTTGAAATGCAACCGTGCAATGTTTCTTTTTTTTCACACCGCCACACATCCAATCAAAAGTTTTTGACTCGTTGCAAAGCGGTTGAAGACAACCCCTTTACCACGCCACGTTGAATTATATTTATTAAAACTTATTAGCCCCTGCAAATTCAAGTGGCAGAAAATTTACGGAAACAAATTAATTTACTTGGCATTTCACACTTCAGGTACTTTTCCAACCCTCAATTTTTGTTCTCATATAATATTATTAGGTAATGACTAAGGTTAGTTGTAAAAGCTTATGTTATGGGTTTGATCAATTTTGAGGTTACATTGACTCATATGGAAGTGAATTCATATTATATCATTATTATATAATAAGAAAGAAAAAAATTGTTAAAACATCATAATTTGATGATTTATTAAATTTAATTTTTATATTTGTGGATAATTTTTTACATTAGAAATTTTTAATATTGAAAAGTAATTTAATATTGATGAGATATTGTTTTTGTTTCAGGTGAATTGAATTTGTGGTTACACGTCATCTAGACGAATTTGTATTTTGAGAGGCAAACCTATATAATTTCGTTACATGCAGTTTACATGGCTATTACGGTGAGGTTAAGCATACTTTATACCTGTTGCACATTACACGAGCGACGCTCCAATTTTAACTAAGGAAAAACTAATTTGAAATTTTTATTCTCAGCCATGAACGCGAGGTTATAATGGTATTAAGAATAAATTAAGAAAAATTGGCAGTAAAGAAAGTTTATTCGTTCGTCGTTTAGTCGAAAGTGATACGGAAAATGGTCCGGGTGGCATGGAATCTCGTATGGAAAAACAAATAACGGGGGATTGAAATCTTGTGTGATTCTCGATTACGTCTTTCTCCATTATACGGGGGCTATTTTATCAGGTCGAGGTTACGAGGTTCCGCTCGTTAAGCGCTAACTTGCTGAGGATCGTCTAACTCAAATTTAAATTGAGAAAGTATTTTACGAGCGAGCCCGAGTTTCACGGTGGCGTTGTCACATCTTGATGAAGTTCCGGTAACGATCGAAAGAAAATGTCGCCTTCTCGTTATTTTGAATCGTACGACACACCAACACTGCAAAGATTTTCACGAGACTAATGGAAGCTCGAATTACTCCATTAGGTCGCGTTTTCGATCATAATTGAACGCTCGTCCGTGCAGGTTAATTAGGTCATAACAAATGTTTGTGTAGTTTCAACTCGCAGACTGCTTCTCTCTCTCTCCTCCCCCCCCCACTCCCCTCCGCAACTTCCACAGGCTGGATTTGTTATGACCGTTCGCTAATACCGTTTAATAAAATCGTGACGAAATAAACGGACTTTAATTTTCTTCGACTGATAAGACGGAGCAATTAACGTCCGGTCGCAAGAAAATATAAGGTTCATCGTTTTGTGTCCTTTTCAATTACGACAAGATTCGTTGGGGATTAAACTTTTGGATTTAAGAGATTCTGAAACACTTGGAACTCACAAAACTGAATTAATTAGAATTTAATTTTTAATTATAAGCTTGTTGGTGGACTTTTTGAAGTTTGAACTGATGGAATTGGTGAGGGGGGGATGACTGGACCGCACCGAATGGCAACGAAAACAATGTTCAAAATACTTTATGTACAGAGAGGCAAAAACATGATAAAACCCATAGAGTTAAAAGTAAGTTTAAAAGCGAGTTAAACGCGTATATAATAAAGATAAGCGGCCCTATAAACATTTTTAAAGTTGAGAAAACTTAAATATTTTCTCTCGTCAGAAGTTATAACATGTATAAGAAAGGTGTATTGATATAAAACGAATGGAGCAACAAAACTTTTCATATTTGACTTTATATTTGAAACTTCAGATAAGATGTGTTTTATATAGTATAAATTTGATATACTTCATAAAGCGACGTTCGTCAGNTTAAAAAAATGTACATCAAAACAAGAACACAGATTTGGCACACACTTGGACAAGTATATGACGACCGGATTGACGAAAACTTAGTCAGGCTACATTAATATACTTGCTTTCACAATATTGCGCAACGTAAATGATTCATCATTGGGATTCAACAATTTTTTTATTTAACGAAACAGTATTTGAGTAATTCTTGTTTCTATAATGTAGTATATAATACCTGTAAATGAATGTGGATGACTATACCATGTCTAAATTAAGAATAAATAATTACGTTTTTTATATTTTTTAAAAGGTTAATAATAATAAAAAAAGAAGAGATTCATAAATAAACAAGAGTTTCTTTGTATTATTTCGACAAAAAAGATTTTATTTCGTGGTAAAAAGATGGTATTTTTGTGTCACTACTCGAATCAGACTCGAATAGCGTATGATCGCTCATCGTTAGAGAGAGGTCCCATGGTGTAATGGTTAGCACTCTGGACTTTGAATCCAGCGATCCGAGTTCAAATCTCGGTGGGACCTGTGTAAATTTTTTAGTTTTTATTTAAATTTTAGTATTGTTGATTGATTAATTTTTAGTTTTTAATCAAATTTGTTTTTAAATACACAATATTTAAAAATATTGTAGCTTGATTTGTTATAGTTTTTTTTAATTTCCAATGTCTTTAGGCATAAGCTAGAGACTATTTATAATAATATGTGAAAATAAATCGAATCATTTTTGTTATTAATGTTAACAAGTTTATTTTGTAAAAAAATTGGGTTTTCAAATGAAAACTATTATTGAAAATTTGTTAAAATAATATAATAATAATAACGGTAGTTGCTGTAAACTTCAAATCTGTGGCTGTGAGAAATAACTTACATATACACAACTGGTTTTTCCTCAGAGCCACAGAATTATAACACTGAATTTTAAGAAAAAATTGTAATAACAAAAAATAGTAAAAGAAAATATGGGACACGCCCAAATTATTAGTTAGGGGTTAAAGTTCAGATTTTATGTCATACGCTAAACAAATTTATAATTTACAACCTTGTTGACTCAGAATTGTTATAATTGAATTGGAACAAAGAAAGGGAGAATAAATTAGATGACACCAACATAAAAGAACCTAGGTATAAAAAACCAATTTTCGTGAAAATTTCATCGACATATCATAAAAATCAATTAAATATTTGTTGCTCGAAGGAGAAGAAAAAAGTAATTTCCGCTTGTAAATGCGCTCTGGGTTATACGAAAATATTATACAGGCATAAGATTTCGTCGTTTAATCGCTTGAAATTCGCCCGATAAAACTGTGAGACTCGCGCAATTGCCTATAAAAATGTTACAAAATATAAAACGATATGAATCGCGCGAATTCCATCCGAAAAACGGCCAAATTCGTGGGATTATCTGACGAAAAGTACAACGGATAAAACCGAAGTAAAGTTACGTCAGGAAAATCCCTCACTTTTTTCCATCCGTGCGAATAACATGTTTTACAACAAATTGTAAAAACTATATTTCCTCTCTCTGTTCTTTTTTTTTTTTTCGTTCGGACAAATTTTTTTTATCAGCACGAACAAATTCTTATGAAACTTATCGTAGTTTATAAATCTTCAGTTTAACCATTCGGAAAGTGAACGTCCAAATTGTATGATACATTACCAATTCCTTTTTTTTATTTCTTTTTTTTTCATTCAAAGCTTTTTCCATTGCCCCTTGACTGTCTCATATTAACGAGATAATATCAATGCCGTGTCTTTTATTTTATTTGGTCAAATCGCGCTTCTGCATATTTTGTAGACGTAATTTTCGCATGCAAAAGAGAAACACACGAGAGAACGGAACCCAATAGCGATTAGCGTGTGTGTAGATTTGACAGATAAACGATATTTGACAGACAGGCAAGCCGAATTTACCGTTTCGCTAAAAAACGATAATAACCTGATGGGTTTTGGACGCGTTATTGCATTACGTGAATAATAGATGAATAATTGTGTTTGGCTAAATCGTAATCACACCGTTATCCTTTCCATCGTCGTAATTGTTGTTCGTGGTGGTTACATGACGAAAGAAAGCTTTTACATGTTTAATCGAAATCGCGCCCGATAATTGCTACAGATAAAGGCCGGTAATAAAAAACCAATTCCCACAATTTCCATTTTTTTTTTAAACTTTATTTTCTACTTGCTGATTTAAATCCGTGATACAATTTATTATTCAAACGACAGGGGTTTTCACAGGTATTATTTTTGGTAATAAAATTGTACTATTTTTATCAGTCGGAATATTTTTTAAATGAATTTAGGGTAAAGCAAATAAAACACTTTGTATACTTTTATACGGCTGTTCGCTCGATTATACGTTCTACGTCAATCAAAGGAAACAAATAAACCTATGAATAAGTCAACGAAATGTTTAGTTCAAATTCAATTTTTGTCGACATTTCGTTATAGTCAGTTGTGATTTCTCTTGAAAAAATGTGACTTCCCGTTTTGTGGCTTGGCTACGTCACGTGGTCCCATGGTGTAATGGTTAGCACTCTGGACTCTGAATCCAGCGATCCGAGTTCAAATCTCGGTGGGACCTGAGTAAATTTTTTTTTCATGTTTTATTGTTATTATTGTAATTAATTTTCGAATTTTTAATTATGTTAATTTTGATAACGTTTGATAAGATTTTAATTTATAAAGTTATCAAACAATTTGTCATACAATTGGTTTAATTTCAATTTTTCTTTTTCAGTATGTGATTCAGTTCAAGATTACCGTCTTCAAACACGACTGATCCACCTATGAATCAGCGTAATACACACACGTGTTATCCCGGCGTGCTACATCGATTAGAAGATCGATGTTTACTCAGCGATTTTTCCCGCACTCGTCGTTCGAATAAAACACGATTTTACGATTCGGTCGAGACACGGTGATGGTATTGTCAGGTGTGCGGAAACGCACGTCTGGCTTGCATTATTGGCAGAACGATAGAGGAAAGAGAGAAAAAAAAGATAGAAAGAGCCCTATTTACTGAGTGTATTGCTGCGATGGAATAAAAAATATAACGACAGTCCAGATGGAAAGGCAATAGAAGCTGTGACTGCGAAGATAAATGCACGTTTATATACGAATAGACTTTTATGCACAATGGGTGTATGAAAAAAAAAAACTAATTTTTCAGTTTTCAAATTCTTGAAGCTATATTTGAAAATGTTTTTTGTCCGTTTTCTATTCAAAAGAAGCATTGTGCCTCTGAAACGTATCAATAAAACTATATTGCGTGTGCTGATATTAATTTTTCATCTGTTGTCGAGAAATACCGACACGCCAGACATGCAACATTTGTTTTATCAAGCTTACTTGAAAAGTTGCAGTGAAAATTATATCACTACATAAAGCGCATCATTCCCATTTGATGTTTTGAGTACATAAAAAATATCAAATGGCTCATATTTACCGTATGATCTGCGGTTATCACCTATTAAACATTCATTCATATACGTGAAATTCTATATTCGTTTTTAGTATGTAGATAAACGAGGGACTTATGAATTCAAAGATTCCGTCGTAGAATTATATTTATAAGCATAAATTTTCGTACACAATGCGACGGATACAATTTCATAACTAATTTTTCATCCGAATAAATTCTTCTTAATAACAATTTTCATCTGTTCTATAACTTTTCCGTTTACATTATTTTTTCAAAACATTTCAAAAACTCAAACTATGAATGTTTAAAAAAATTTGTTTCTTTGGCTAAAAAATAATTTCTAGATGCAACAAACTTCTTCTGAAAAGAAATCTATTTATGTCTAAAAGTTTCGTTTTTAAGGGGTTGGAAATAAAACATTTTATTTGGTATGTCTTCCTCTTTTATTGTTCCGAATTGTAAGCCAACACGACGATATTGAGATTGCAAAACCATAAATACAAAATATTATTAAAGTTAATTACACGTCGGTGTGAAGAGAATCGTGTAATACATGACTCCTTGATATGTGTATATGCTTCCCCTGGTTGGTTTCTTCCTTTCACTATGTGCCATAAATTTGCGAGTATCGACAACCGCTTTAAAATGCTCACCCTCTCGAAGTGTTGCAAGCCCCTAATTGAGCGGAAGAGAGCTATAAATATTATACTTGTCTCTAGGGGTAGATTTTATAATGGATCCAAGTAAAATAAGTATAAGCTGCACTCCGGAAGCGGTCGTACGATTTGTCTGGTAAACGTGAAATTATTCTGAGACACTGAGACGGTGTGTATTTTTACGGTATGTTTCTCCTCGCATTATAGTTTTACAATTGTCCCGGCATTGTGTCGTGTAATTGATCTCTATGACAAGAACCGACTCGGCACAAGACGAACCTGCGAACAATGTTCTGAAATAAATATGTAAGTCCCCGACATGACAAATGCGACCGTTAAAAAAGTCATTTCATTCATAATTCGTTTTTAGATTTCAAACTTTTCAAAACTTCCGCTTGATTCTCACCTCACTTGTTGCTCCCACAATTTGTACTTGAGAAAACTTGTCCATTTTACCAAATTTAATGAAAATTTGTTAGTTCGTTTTTTTTATAACTTATATACTTTAACTTACGATAACTTTGAACTTTTATTTTTGCAGGTAATTTTCGAAGAAGGGGAGAAAAATGTTTTTCACAAAAGTGAGAATCCAAGTTTTGTGGTGGCGCTGGCAGTGGAACTTACAAAGACAGTTAATGGATCCGAAATATCTGAGAGCGACCACTTCATCTTCGTCCATTGCACGAAAGCTCATTTATTCCTACGTGATTATGGGAAATCTTTATCACGAGGCTAAAGGCATCTGTTGCTTATCATCAGCGTAGCTTACATTTTTATTTGAACAAAGGCAGAGAGAAAAAAAAAGATGAAAGGTAAAGGGAAGCAGGAAGCAGCAGCGAAAAGGAAAAAGAATGCGATCAAAACGTAATTGTAAGACTGCGCGAGTGTATCAAACGCCGTCGAAACATTCGCAATGATCGAAGTATGTTGCCGCGCCGACAGCAAAGAGTCTTTTCTGTGCATCGGAGTACCTACGCATTGCTAGGGTAAACTGTAAAGTGAATCTCATTAGTCGTGCCCCGTTGCATGCTGGCAGGGGCGCTACTTTGATGTCAAACGACATACCCCGGAGCGTTTGGAGCACGCGCCATTATTGTTATTATTCATAAGGCCGTTTATAATTATTCCAAAAGTAACCGGAAGTCGAAGTCTGTGTGATAATGTTCAAACCCTTTTCTTTCAATGAACATCCACGACCGATGCTTCATATCCGACTTTTTAAAGGATTGATTAACATTCACAGGGGTCGGGAGACATCAAAGAACTTTTCCATGTGCTATATGTTTTATGTGTTATGTGCCACCACAATTATAATTCTGATATAACTTCTGGTTTTATCTCAAAGTTCAATGATCCGACAATTGTTATTCTTGTCAATATAAAAAAAAAGATTCACGTTTGTTTTTACAGTAATATCCAAAGGAACGAAGTTATGAGTGTAAATATATTTTAATTTTATATTTTATATATATATAATTCATTGCTACTCTATAAATAATTTATAAATGATTCATAAGTATAAAATGTACAAATATACTGTCACAATATATTATGCTATGAATATACTTTCTATTAACATCACTGCAAATTCAGGTTCTTAACTAATTTTTGATAACCGCAATAATGAGAAAAGAAAACGATGTAAAAATAACTATTCTTTCCATGTGTGTGTGGACCAATGGAATCAGACGAAATATTTTCTTGCATCTGATTAGAATGAATACATGCTGTCTATTGGTCTTTGTCACGTTGAAATTATATAGAGGGTGCAAGTGGTGCTAATGAATTAAATACCTAAAAAAAATAATAAACAAAAAATGATCACATTTTTTTTCTCATTATAAAAATAATATAATCATGAATATCATGCATAGAAGAAAAAAATTACCTGAATTTGTAATTTGCATTTGTTTGTAAAAATGAGGGAAACATTGTTGTAGTATAACTGAAGTAGAAAAAAGAACGTCAACGTGTTCTCGTTGATTATTCAGGAATTTTTAGTTACGTCGAATGCTTGCACGAGTTACACGCATATCAACCATGTTAACACTTTTGAAGATTGCACGCATTGATAAAATATTGTTTCACGAGCGAGGATAGTTTGATGCTAAGTATTTAATATCGCATAAACGATCGAGCAAGAGAACTGAAGCACAGGGGGGAAACGGTGAATTCATTATGAGAGACCCCTATTGCGCCACGTGACCTCGCGGCCATGCTGGATTTTGAAATGCGCGGGAAAGCAAAGGGTAGCTCACAGCAAAGGCAGAGACAACGCGAAGGATGATATCAAGAGGGAAGGGTGCTTGAATTAACGATCACAAAAAGCGTGCATGTCACGCCTGGTGGTAAAATGGTCTGTGACTAATGCGCGATTCTTCGCGCACTCGAATTTAAAAGAGTCACGGTGTCTGCTACAAAATCATTGGCCATATTGTGTCCGTAATATATCCACTGCTTTTGGGCCTCTACCGATAATTAATGTCCGAACGATTTTTGTATTAGTTGTGTTGCGGGATTGTATTTCAACACCCTTCGAGATGTCTCTAATGGCCTAGATCAATGACGGGTATCTCACGTATTCCAACGTCAATTCACCATTGCCACGAAAAATTATTCTTACCGATGGTTGTAATGAGCCGAGTGTGGCTTGCCCGACAATTTCGCACCCTCGTGAGATTTTCCGTGATCAATGTACCGTATTCACAACGAGGGTAATTGATTTATAGTTTTGTTTGGGAAAGTTACCGATGACAATAACTGTGTAATAACCCGGGAATATAAGTGCTCAGAGAAAAAGCATTATTCCATCACAATTAGAACCGATATTATTTTTCTTCTCTCGAGCAAGTTTGTTTCAGTACCAGAATAAGAGAGGAGGTGGGTTCCGACTCTTTGGCAAAACTTTTTTTTCCTCCGAATCTTTTGTTGTTGGAGCAGTATGTAAATAGCGGGTAGGCCGACATTTTTCAAGTCATATCGTCCACGTTGAACAAAAAGCCCGAGATCCTCATTCATAGTCAATGGAGTATCTAATCTAACGGCGGCGAAACTCTACACCGAGAGTCCGCGAGATTACAAGCGCATTGTAGAACTAATTGCGGAGGTCTCCATTTGTAAAAGGCGCGGGGCAAAAAAGAGACAACGGAATTTTCGTAACGCCGAGCGTGTAGGCGGCTTTTAGGATAGGTCAGTACTCGAGCAACCCCCGTGCTTAGAGCTTTATTCGTACGCCATGCTCGATATATCCCAAAGTAAATACACGAGCAAATGGCCGTGTGTTTTACGATAAGCTGTACATTTGTGTCGCTCGGATTATATATATAGATAGATCCACATATAAATTTCCGTTTCTTTTTTGCTTTTCTGTTCTTTTTTTTTCAAATGTTGGAATTTTCCTCCCTTTTGCTTTGGCCCCCCTTTTGTTTCGACGTTGCTTGACGAGTTCATTACACACCCACACACGTGCGCTCAAAACATAACCTGAATTAACATACGTGTACAGTCGGTCTTACGAGGATAATACGCTTACGTAGGTCGACGCCAGCATGCGGGTTTTATCGCGTTGGAAAATCTTTTGCGTGGCTCGTTGCACGTTTTAGATCATTACCGAGCAGTCGGTGGTTATCATTTCACTTTTGGCGGCTCCGCGTCGATAATGCCGGCAGATCGCTGTGGACCCCTGTGTCGCAATTGTATCGCCTTCGTAATAGCTTTTGGCCGTCTATTGCGTCACAGGGAGCGCAAAAAGCGGCGGGAGTCTGTCGTAAAAGATCTTTTCTTCTCGACGCTCCCTTCGTGAATTAAGAGGATACCCATATCCGCGATACATCTAACCAATTAGAAATCAAGGCGGTGCTTTATAACACCGATCGCTCCGCAGATATTATTTTTGAGGGTCTAACGTGTGTTACGATAACAATGCTAATTATTTCTGCCACTTTGTTTGTGCCTTTGCGTTTTTGCTTTGATCTTTTTTTTCGATTGTTACGCTCCCGAGTTTTCGATTGCTATCTTTCGAGTGATTAATTTTTACAGGTCGTTTTCAGCCGATGATGTCTGGGTCTCATTTTTTATTTCAAAAGTAAAGTGTATCCTGGTGAAAAATGTCATCATAACTATACTATTCATTTAACAACAATTCAAATTCATTTTGAATATTTTCAAATGTTATTTGAATATGTACAATTTTTAAAAGGAGCTTGTTTTGAAAGAATAAATGTTGTTTCTCCAAAAAATGAAAATGTATGACAAATTCTCAATGTGACATTTGTGACACTTTGACATCGAAAATTTTCTCGATACGTTTTTGTTTTGAAAACATAACCTTTGGACTTATTTTCCTCTTTTCGGATCCAGATGTTCTTTTTACGAACAGTTTTGTTGTCATCACTTTAACGATGACTTTAATTTAATCATTATTTTTAGGTTGTGACAAAGTGTCAGTTGAAATTGAAGCCGTAACCCACATATTGCAAATGTTATATATGGTCCAAACAAAGCACAGTTTGTCGGTGATGGCATTCAAATACATTAAGATGAGACTGAATTACACCCTGGCACGTTGCCAATAGGTTATCTTGACTGTACGCGTGGTTACAACCACATCCGTGTGTAAATGTGTGCATGTGTGCACGAATACAAACGATTTTCCTAAGGCACCACACGCTAAGCCACAGAACTACTTTTGACAAAACGGAGAAAAAGAAAAGGTAGAACGTTATATGATCTCCAGAAAAATATCGTACTGATTGTATCAAGCCAAAGCACACCGCAACGTTGAAAAACAAGAAAGCACACATTTTCCTTTTCATTTTGCCAGCGAACCCCCCGACGAGAACTTTGTAAATTGTAAAACTAATTTCAACATTCCTGTACGCAAAGTTCCCGAATCATTCATTTAGTTCACTTAGTATATGAATTTAATTTGAAGTAAGGAAGTGGTTTTCGTTCTCGCGAAAAGTATTCTCGCACATGTTGTTTTACGCAAGAATGACTTCAAAGTACGCGAAAGCTCGCTCTAATTGAGAAAAGGGATACGTTTATAATTGCAACGCTGAATTGTAATTGTGAAGCAATTTATATTGTGCGGTGTGTTTATAACAAACAACAATACACTTTAGAAAATTTTCAGGCGTTAAAAAAGTTTTGGTTAAAATGAGAGATGACAAGTGTATGAAAATAAAATATTCAAATTCTTTTCAATTCATTGATCAAATAATATTTTGTACTATTTGTTTCTGACTCGAATTTTGTTACTACAAAAATATTTTTTTGAAAAAAAACTTTTTTTTAATTTAATTACACATCAAATTTTTATTATTAATTGTTATTTTGATTAACAAGTGAGTGTGAACAAATATTATATATTTTGGTTTCTTTTTTCAGATTAGTTGTTTTCTGTTCTCTGGCAAGTTGATTATTGCAAGCCCAGCGAAAATGATTGTTCCATGAGAAAATTTATGTCACGAATTTTGGAAACTCGCAGTGACAAAACATTCTTCAGGAAAACGTAATAAGGAAATATCCAAAAAGCCATGTCACCCGGGTCGCTGCAATGAAATTAGACACAAGAGAGAATTCATGGAATCTCCGGGCGAGAACCACTCGTCGGTCCATTGCCACAGTACCCAAGTGAAATCTACATTCTTGCTCGAGTGCAGACAGAGTCCAGAATTGAGCCCGGGGTGCCCGGCAAATAAGTAGGATAATTGGATAGAAGTAGGAAAAGTTGTAGCGGTCATCTGGCAGAAAGTAGGATAATTTATACCACGTGGCGTACATCGTCGTGCAGTGATGCGTGCGTGTTCTGTCCGCAAAGGGGTTAGATTTTGGATCCGTCGAACGGGCGGGTCGTATATATCCGAGATGTCTTGTGTCTCTTGACGAGCACGTCGTCTAGCATTGTATAACGTAGCGAAATGGTGCGCCCACCGTGGGTTCGGCTGTTGTGTGTATTTATCGACCATGGAGTGTCCAGTTCGGAGTCGCGCGAGATCGCCACGTATGTTTGGTGCATTTGCACACGCACACAGTCTCTCTCGGTATCGTGCAGGCTGTGTCGCGGATTGAGTTACGGGACCGAGGACAGAGTGATGCATTGCCGCAAAGGCCGAAGGACCGCGCGTATCCCACGGGAACCGAGGCCTTGCACCTCACACCATTAGACGCCACGATAGGAACGCTTGAATTATTGGAATATCGACGCCAGCGGGCATTAAGTGCTTCAATTAGGAATATTATTGCTTGTACAGTACCGCGTTGCCTTGATTACGCAAGAACCCAACCATATCGAGACATGTGCGATCAGCAGAATCTAACGATCATCCCTGTTCTATCATTATTTGATAGTTAAGCCGTTTTCAACCGCGCGTTATCTCCCGCTCGTATTTATGATGATGTGTCCGCAGCCCACATTGCTGCGCCAACCGACAAGCGAACTGTCGCTTGCAATTTCTCGCGCTTATCTTTGTTACCGCAATCGCGCTCTAACTTTCAAGTAATTGTTGTTAACGATTTTGCAAGAAAATTTCACCTCTTCCAAAATCTCTATCCCTACTAAACAAAATTTAACTCTCTTTTACAGATTATACAGTCAGAGTACGAGTTAAGTTGTGTTATGCGCCTGCATTTGCTGCTAAAGAGGACTATAAAAGGATTATCACGGGACCCGGTAAAACGGTCCTAAATATATAGTGTATTTCGAATTCTCAGCTCGCATGCTTTTGCGGCTGAGTAATTTTAGAGCTAGAACACGAACGAGTCAATTTATGCAAGTTCAATTTCCTTTGAACTGTCTAATTTATTACCATCCATCGTCTCCAATCATCTCTCTTGGCTTTACTTATCCTTTCCATTATCGCGTTCATTTCGTTAGTCAGATGGAAAAAGAAAGAATTGAAATTTCGAACAAATTGCAAAGTTTTTCTTATACATTTAATAATGCGACAACTGTAACGTTATTGATGGCACAAGAAGCGCCGCAATAAAGATACACAATTCTTGATTGTAAGAAAGTTATTACATTATTCTTTGCACTGGGTACGCAACGGCATTATTTCCTGGCCATCAACCATTTGAATATTCATGGTCAAAGCGAGTCGTCGAAAATAAAACCAACCCTTGATTATTTCTTCACAGCGACTGAAAGGCAAAAAAAAAACGTGTGATATATGAAGTGTAAAATATTTGAAACAAGTTTATGAATATCCATAAAAACATGCACTGATAAAACTATTCTCTCTTGAATTTTGCATGCATTTAGGTGTCGCTTTCTGTCAGCTTATCGATTCTGGGTTTCGAAATAAAGCTAGTTCGTTTTTATTATTTTATTATTATTTTCTGTATCAACTTTGAAACTGACGATTAACATTAATCGAGTCTAATGTTATTTGTTCTTTCTTGTAACCGTAAAAATTCCATTGATCTTGGTATTTATATTCAAAGTACACTCGGCAGTCAACAGACTCGCGCATTTCATTGAACGTTTCGTTTTCGAGTGATTTCAGTCGATTACCGCGATTAAAATAATATGTAAATGTTCTCGTTGCCATCCGTGTGTTATGCAAATTCGTTTCGGTAATCGCTGAGTGGAAGCTGATGTCTTCCTTTATTACTAATAGTTGAGAAAAGTAAAAAAAAATATATGGCGAAAGCATACTGAAAGAAAATTACGGGACGTAAGTATAAATAAAAGTGCCAGCGAAGCAAATGCGTTATACTCATCGCTTCCCCTTTTCTTTCTGACGTATTTTCAGTAAATTGTGCACCGAAAGAAATGTTGCCAACCGCATTCTTTTTACACATCGCTCCAGTATACTTTTCGGCAAATGTGTTTGCATTAGATTTCATACAGTGAGCTCTGCAGTATATTTCTGCATGGAGATTCCTGTTGCAATTTAAAATAAATTTCCAAATCTTTAGAAACATTTTTTTAATTTATGTCTCTATTATCGTGTATGAATATACGTTTATGAAACTCTTACCAAAACCAGAAATAAACAAATAGAAACAACCAAATTTTTATCGCTGACTTGAAAATAAAAAACAGACCAGATTTTTTTTTAACGAAAAGGAATACGAAACAGAAAATGAAGAATGTAGAAATATTCTGTTTTAGTTTTCGTTAGTTTTGTTCGTTTATTGCTTTTTTTTTCATTCCATTCATGAAATGTTGAAAAAACTTGTAAAAAATTAAAAATATCAAAAACAAAACTGTGTATCAAATAAAAAACAAAAAATGATAAAAAATTTTTTTCATCTAATAAATTGTTATATTTTATTGCATTAATTTTTAAGCATTTATAACTTCATTAAATTCGCAACATCAAATAAAAATGTCTATATGTGCTCTATGAATTAATTTTCATTTTTGATATTGAATATTATGAAAGTCATGAATTCGTATTGATTTCAGTGAATAAAAGTTTTGTGATGAAAGTACCTTTAAAGTTGAATATAATAGATGTCTTCATGTTTGTTTTTGTTTTGAAGTACTCATTCATTCAAAAACTCTCATTTAACGACTTGAAATAATTGATGTCGTCTGATTGCATTTTGCTGAACAATTTACATGATAACTTAACTCAGAGTATGATAAAGTCGGGCAGTAAAGAATACGACGAGGAGGAAAACGATGGATTAGACGTCTCTTGGGCGCACTTAGCTTCAATAGTTTAGCGAAATTGCCGCAGACGTGGAAATTCATCTTATTACCTCTGTCCGTGCTGATTCCTTTGACCTGCTTCGATATTTATTTCGTTTCGTCGCATTTTCCGACACACCGCCAACTCGAAGAAATTCGTTCACGATTTTTCCTCTGCAACATAAATAACCTAGAATAGATAAGCAGCAGTTGTCGTTACGAACTCAATAAATATCACATAACCGGACGTATATAAAGGCCGGTGCAACCCCCGGAGGAATAATAAATTAATTTTTCTTCGCCATTGTTATACCGAATGGAAATTGTCAAAAAATGTTATCTTTTCATATTCGGTAATTACTTTTTTGCGATGAGTTATTGGGAGGTTTTCGGTGACAGAAAGCTGTTTTCAATGCAACCAAAAATGCTCGATAATGAAATTAAATTAAAGTGGGCGCACAGGCTTTTTCTATATCGTCCTTTCTCTTGTTTTTTTTTTTTTTTTAGGTCTGTTTTGGTATCGTTTTTTTCGTTCTGCCAAAATGAAAAGTCGAATTAAACGGTGAAAAATAATAGAACGAACAAAACAATCGAACCGGAGGGTTGAAATTTGGAGCGCCTTGACGAGGTATAAAATTGCATCATCGATCTGGTTAAATGCAATAGTCGTGTATTTCCTGGCGTCGTCGGGTGATGACCGAACAACGAGGCCCTCCCGTGGCAGTGATATCGCAAACTAATTATGATCGCGTGGAAGTTGCAACTGGCGAATGTCGGGGCACGATAGGGCACGCCTCGCGAGCCTGCCGATGGTGAGATCGATGTCAGCGATAGCACATGCGTCCAGAAGCAGAGAGCTTCTGGACAATTTCGCACGAGAGACGAATCTGCAAGGACGGACGGCTGAATGCATGGCTAATGCTGTAAGCCCTGCGGCGATTCCGCGCCCGAAGTCTGCGCCTCTGCGATGTGTCCGAATGGAATTGAAAGGACGCGGTGTGCATGGCCGCGCATTCATTGAGCGTTACATTCAACCGGGATGATTAATTAGTTGTCGCGCGTTCCATGTCACCGTGTCACTCTTGTCACGGCTTTGTCACATCGTACAAACACCGGCTGGATAGTTGCGCGGAGCAAATTGCTTTGTAACCGTACTGCAACAGGCGTGCCATTAATCAATGCTCGATGCATCGCGCCCGCGTTCGATGTATTTTGCCAATTTTCAAGTCGCAACTCAACTCTGCTGAGGCTGCCCAAATTTCGCCATTCATTCTCCGGTCGAGCGCGACGGTGTATTTTTCACCGCTGCCAATGGTCATTTGCAAATTTTCATGACCGGCCACGAGAGAGGCCGGGTCCATTGAAACAATTGCTCGCTGGTCATCCGTCGCATTGTGACAGCCCGCGTTATCGAAGGTTTCACCAACTACTCAGCTCCCATCGTTGGTAACTTGTTTTGACGACAAATGAGAATTCACATTTTTCAATGCTCTCAATATCGAGTAACTGCAAAACACCCACCACTGACATTGTCATTTTTAACAATACATGAGACGAGCAACACGAACAGAAAAGTATACAAAAAGACCACAAACAATTACATCTCACAAACTATCTGGTTTTTATTTTTGTAAACAAAAAGAAAAATGTTCCGCAATTAAGGTTGGTGAACATTTCGGTACAATCGAAATGTAAAGTGTTGAAGATTTTCTTTTGTGTTACAGGTTAAATGAAAGAATATCGTGGAAACTTGACTAATTGATTTTTAGGAAATTTTTTCCTTGAGATAATTCAATTTGAATTTTGAGTTTTAGTTCGAAAATGAAATTGGAAAACAGTTGTTTTGAAAATTAATTTATAAGTCCCAAGATTTTCTTCTTCTTTTAAACTATATAACTTGAAACAACATTTTTGACACTTCAAATTTTGATTTAACATTCTTGAGGCGTTATGAAAATAAGTTAATTTTTGCTTACAGAAATGAGGTAGTATAATAATTTTTTTCATAAAACGAAATATATCAAGACAATTTTTCAAATTTCTAGAATATTCTAATATATGTTATATTATGAAAATGATTACTCTACTCCTACATGCCCACAATTTATTTTCGTAAATAAAACCAACCTTTCAACCAGCTTAATTTCTACGTTATTTGTTCGTGTAATTATTATTTTGAAGTTGCTCTTATTAAGCAGATCCGTACACTATTTGCAGGTCCCTTCCACATGTCACCCTACTTGGAGCATCAGATTTTCATGAAGCAGGCGAGAATTCGAGAGAAAATGTGTTTTTCAAGTATGCGCAGTAAGTATACGCGGGCGGAGCCTCAACAGTCGTTGTTATTAAATTTTCATTAATCAATCTTACGCGAAGAACTATGTGAAATTCGTCAACAACATTTGATGAAGTGTCAGAGACACTGGCAATGTCAAATGTTAATGAAGGTCGCGTGAAAAGGCCAAAATGTTAATTCGTAAAATTGTTGAAAATTCATCGGGAGAAGTGACAACCGATGATCACGCTGCGCAAAGGCAAACTTTAATCATGAATTAATAATCATAGCGGATCAATATCCTTTCTGCAACTAATCTCACTTTTGTGTCGACGCAAAAGACGTCGCGACGCGTAACTCGCAGAGGTTCTAATTAACTTCCTCTAATTTTCCTTCCTTCTGGGTCCTGTCAACGCGTATCTAACGAGAAGACGTATTCGTCGTCTGGCGTGATCTCCTTGGTTTGAAATCCGGAGGTAGCAACGCGATGAAATTTCTTCGCGTGATAAATATATAATAGCTTGTTACGTGTCAAAGAAAGGCAGCTCAAGATAGGGGAAGCTGATAAAAGCAAGTTAATGTGGCAGCATGTAGGCGCTAATCAACTATACAAAAAAATTTCAAAACAAACATTTTTTTCTTTTTATCAAAAATATTGTCCCAAAATCAATAACCTTTAACAAAAACAAATACTTATAACAAATTAAAAACGAGATAAATTTCTTCCAACAATTTGTTTTCACAGTCATCAAGATTTTTAATTTTCCTAAAAATTTGCAACATTTATTTTCATTGTAACTAAAAATAATAATTCATTTCGAGCATATTCGTAAAAAAATTTCCTCCTGACCTAAATTAATAACAATTTTCCCAAGCACCATTATTGTATTTTCAGTTAAACAACAAGTTCTAAAATGATTCTCAACAGGAGAAAGAAAAAAATGTCGCTCGTTAATGCCTACCTCCGGACTGACGCTGGTGTAAATTATAACGTCAAGGGTTAACATGGATCGTGCAATTAATAACAATCTATATATTTTGTAAAAGTGTCGAGAGCATTGTGCAATGCAGCACCACCTTGCGTTAATGTACGAGCGAGCGGTGAACATGTGTGCATTATAGCCGCTGTTCTACAACAGTCAATATATTCAACCGTTCGATGGGTTAATCTTTATTCTATTGTGGTAACTGGAACTACGAGTTGGGTCAACACGTTTCTTACCTCCCAGGTCATCGAGTCTTTAGAATCCAATGAAGACGTGATTTTTCCGTGTGTATACACCCGATAAGTAGGAAATACTTAGACCGCACAAAGACGGTCTGAGATTTGAAAGACTCTGCTCAAAAAAGAAAAAGAAAAAAAATGAGAAAAGAGTTCGGAAGCACTTATTTGATTCGCAACTCTTTGAAATTCTAATGGCAATGCGGTGAAGAGGAGCCGACCTTTCGCATTGATCGGCGCCCCGAGTGCGTGAGCACACAGTATCAGACAAATGGAGAACCGTTCTCCAAAAGACTCTTGACTCCTTCGGAAGCTAAACTCGTGGGAATAGGCAGGTTCTCGATGTCATCCGATGACCCCAGCGAAGTTGGTCGGCGAATCCGCTCTCCTTTAAGACCTCAAGCTGTTGCTAAGGGATTGATGGAGTTGCCATGGCAACCACACTGAGGGCCTATTGTTGCACCCTGAGCTCCGGTGCCTACCCCATACCTACATAGCATATTTATTTATGTGCAATGTCGGTACATATAGCGTGGTGCGTCTCAGTTGCACACGCATCTCGCCAAACATGCACACGAGAGCGTAACACACATGCGTCATATTTATGCATCTATGCCAGTGGTACCAAGCTTGCCCCTTGCCGAGATGCTGGGGCAACGGCCGGGGTTAAAGACGAAGGGACAAGCCATCCTGGAACTAAGGTGACATCGGCCTGTGCACAACTCCAACCCTCCATGTCAGAGTCAAGTGTCAGACCGCGCGCGCACTCGTGGGAAATCGCCTTTCGAATCCTCCGTCCTTTCATCTCTCGCTTCTTTTTTCATTGGCACTGCACTAATTTGCAAAACGTTACGTTGCACTTCATAAGGAGGAGGGCAGAGAGAGAGAGAAAAAAAAACAATGGCATCGCACACCCCACCGGTGCAAGCCTACCCTGTCGGTAAGGGAGTTAATATTCATCGACGAGTTGTCAGGTGTGTGCGGTATTGAGTCAGTGAACCCTTGAATAACTCGGGGGAATGTGCACAAGTACACTGACCCACTTTCGCTTTTTGCCCCCTCAGGCTCAGATAACAATAACAATGTTTTGGACTCTTCTCTTGGCGGTCGGTCTTTCAGCGTCTCTCGAAGGCTGATGAATGCCGTATCAAAGGACGGAGAAAAAGAAATATTTCGAACGGAAATCATGATGCAGACAGATGGGAAGGTTGCAATTAGCATGTATCTTTAATTGCTACGGACATAAAGGATTGTGGGGAGACACGTCATCAGCAGAAGCCCAGGTGGAAAGGGACATACGAGGCTGGGATATATCAACTTGCACGCACTTTCATCTCACGTAATTAAAACCACGGCACCCGTTCTTGTAAATAGGGAAAAAACATGCATAATATGTGCGCCGCGCATCGCGACAACAAGAGATGCGTATCCTGCGTATGCGCTTCCTTCTAGCTGCAGTACGCGTGGGCCAATAATTACCCCAAGTTATTATTTCTGTGAATGCGCTTTCTGCATTTTGCGTGCATGTGGATGCGTCTACGTGGCACACGCATGAGTCTGGTGGGGCGTGGGTGTGAGTGCGGGCGCGGGGGCTGTGCGCGATTACAAGCACCGTGGCACATTGTATGATGTTTCCCAATTTCAAGATGAAAAGTACGTCATAGAATTGGCTTTTATTGTAGCCAAATGACTTGTAGCTGAATGGGCACAAATTTACCACATTGTGACTTTGAGAATGAATACTGGCGATATTAGTTCGGAGAGCGTTGCACTCGAAAAATTCGGTGAAGGTGAGTGGGTGATGCTAGGGGAGGAGGCAAGTTTTTGAAACAATGTGCAACCAATTGGAAATTACTTTTTTTGACTCCTGTTAATGTTTGTTTCTTTTTTTTCTGTTTGGTTTTGTCGTTATGGGCTTACTAAAATTTAAAAGAAATAATTTGAATTTGATAAAATTTTTGAATTTCAAACAATGGAAAAAAGTTTTGCATGGCACAAAAAAATATCAATATTTTTCAACTAATAACATTAATAGAATAAAGTGGGACAAAAATAATAAGCAATTTCATTTATTTGAAAATCATTCAAAAAGTATTAGATGAAACAATAAAATTTATAAGAAAAAATTTTATGCAACTTTGAAAACCGTTAATTATTCCCCCACTTGACTATATTTTAAATATGAAATAACTTTTGTCGGTTGAATTTTTCATTTGATGAATACATAATATGAATTTTTAAAAAGTTACGAAAAGTTTTGTTCAATTTCAAGTCAGAAATGAAATGAGAGAATTTTCAGATACACAAGAAAGTTATCAAAAGGATTAATTTTATTTACAACTTTAAATCGAGTAGAAAAATATTTCCCCCTCGTTCATTATTTTCTAACGATCATCCTTGTTACAGGCATACAAATCCAGGGCATTTCGTGAAAATTACATCACAATCAGTATAAGAAATTTGGACTCGAAATTCTAATTAACAAGTTGCTGCCATAATGGATTACGTTAATCTTAGCGTTGCCTTCACGGCGTCTTCCTTTTACGCGCTGAGACCCGGCAGGCGTGTCATTAACTGAAAATTTCGTGCCAAGTTTTAAGGATATTAAGTAAAACAACGCGTTACAAGTTCGGGCCGAATAAAACAAATATAGTGAGGTATAATGCATGTAAAACAAAACAAGGCAAACACCGCGAGGGAATATACGAGTCGAAAACTCGGCGTATCTCGTCGCGGAAAATAGTTTTATGAGCTCCGGCAGTTTTCGTCTTGTTCCTCTCTCTGGCATAGACATAAATGCAACAAAAGCAAACGACAAGTCGCATAAAACCGACTGGCGGGGTATAAAGCCCGATCTGTATAAAACCTAAACTTTGTTAGCTTTTACACTCGGAGGTGTAAAGGATCGTCTTATTTATGAACATCATGACGGCCCAAGGGGTTTGCGCAGACACCCCTTTTTGGGGGCAGCAATTCTCGCGGCCATCTGGATTAAAATGTGACCGAACGACGGTCGTAACTTTTTCGCGGGAATTATAAAATTAACGCGGAACCTTATAACGTTGGAGAGACAGCGATGCGCGCAACCCCTTTTCATGCATGCCCCCGGTCGAATCGTAATAATCGTGAACGTCAAATTTAACGTCGAGTTGGCTCGATGCAATCCATTAGATATTGCTCGTAAAGAGAAGTCCTATCTCGCGCATTTGCTTCGCGTATGACGCTCGTATTCGCAGCGAAATATTATGTATCTGGTTTGAAGATGAGAACAATATGGCACCATTGGTAAGGGTGACGGAAAAAGAAAACGCACAATGGCACTGCGATGAAAAGTCGCGTTTTCGTAAATAAAGGGAGCGCGCTTTCAACTGCCAACGACATGACATACGATATAACGCGATCAAATGTGCTCGGATAAAGTAATAAATAAAATAATCTGTTGGCGAATTTTATGGCTCTTTCACCCGCAAGATAAAGATTGAACTTGTGTTATTGTTATGAGATGGCGGTTTCTTTGCTCTTACGGACGTTCCAATTCGCAACTTATATATATTGACGAGACAAAAAAACCAAGCGTCTTTATTTTCTTTGTGACTGATTTTTCTATCATCGACGTTTTTGTTCATTATTGGAATTGTGTTTTTGATATATTGCATCGTTAATGGTTTCATTCTTTCCTATAAATGTACTTCAAAATTTCTTGTATTCATTTTTTTTTTTTTCAATTTCAATTTCAATTTCAAAAATTATACCCAAAATTGCTAATAGTAAATGCAAAATTGATAAACATTTAGAAAAGATAACAGTTAAAACATAAAATTGAAGAAAGTATCAAAGAAAGGTCAAAGTGAAAATGATGGTTAATTAAAAATTTCCAAACTTGACAGCGAAAAATATTCTGAAATATTGCCAGAATAGAATTTTGACAGAACAATTGATATTGAAAATCAATATGAGCTGAGGTGATTTGGAATTGATAATTAAATCCGTATCTATCGTGAAGAAAGCAGTAGTTGAATTATTAATCCAAGGCCGACTAAGTCCACGCAATTCACTCAACATACAGATTATCTACAAATTTGTATTTGGCCTGGGCGTACGAACTAGGCAGCGTAATGTACTCCATCGTTATCATGATCATTATCGGAACGCGGTGTTACTTTCGGTATCTTAACGATCGATCGATTCGGCGTCGTGTGATTTGGCAATAGCATGTCCAAACCGCTGGATATTGTAGGCAAACAGCGGTAGCATCTGTGGTCAAACATGGTGCAGCATAATGCACGTACTAAACATCGGTATCACCGTATTATTGCTCGTACATTCGGCTGAGTTTAGGTATGCCAATCGCCTCGAAATAGAGGTTCGCACAAACCAGCCAAAGAGAGAATTCAGAGGCGATTACGCCCCGAGAACGAGAATTTGCACTGCGACTTTGCACAGAGCCTCCCCCCATGTTGCTTTGTCCACATTCTCTCAGCGCGAAAGCGCCATTTTTTTTATCTCGTCTCATAGTTGACTGTGTATTTAATTTGTAATAAAACGTGAGCCTCTAACTTTTAATTCCTTATCTTGCGTCTGGGGAAGCGAGCGCGATATATGCAAATACCGAGAGCGTAGCGAACGACGCGTTGGTGCGCCCATAACAGCGCAGTTGCGGCCAAAATGAGTTTCGAGACTAAATTAAACATTTGCCGAGCAAATGTAATGCGAGTCGGTCCAAATCTTCGCATTGACGGACCGGTAGTGTACAAAAAGTACCTGCTAAATGCCCCCTTGAATTATGTACCCGAGATTATTTCGACTCCCGGAATTTTTTCTTTAAACGAGGATTTTCATGTAAATGATTGTGTAGACACATTCGGAAGGGTGGATATGAACATCCTCGCGTATATTAGAATTTGCCTCGCAGACGCATTTTCGGCCTGGCTTCAAAACCAAGGTACATGTTTTATCCTGAATATTATAACCTCGGTAAAAGTATGTGTTCCTGAAATTTGATTTGGATTTCATTAACTATGGACTACGAATCAGAATAATCGAGTTTTTCCTCTATTATAAATTGTTTCCGCGCGGCATATGCGTCCGATGATTTTTCCATCTCTGGTTTCAATATTTCCCAATCGCTGATCTAATAAACTTTTGGCGCAAGTCGGGGAACAAACCAAAACTTTTCTGCGAATTAAACGGTCGTTTTTTCTTTTTTTTTCGTTCCAAACCGGCTGATTTGAGTTCGTTACGAATTAATTTGATTATTGTTGGTCAAATTTCGATCATTTCAGAGTCGGCCGCGAATTCTCGGACCGCGATATTGAAACAAAATGGAGTTGTTTGATTCGACGTGGCAATTACTGTTTTCATTTGGCGCGATTATCGATTTCCCGTGTGTTTCATTTAGTTTGTATATTATATCATATTTCATTCGCAAATTTAACGGTTCGTCTTTCTCGCCGAGCCAGAGATAGGGGGACGTTGAAAGGTCATAAAAAAGTCGCGGGCACCGCGGAATCGGGCAACAAAAAAATGTTAACTGCGCAACGTTAATTCCCCCGGTTACGTTTCGATAAATTGAGTTTCAATATTTCTTTGCATGATCAATTCATAATATACCATCTCTGCACTTTGTTGCGATTTTTCCCATTGGGGATTCGTGGTATCATATTTAAGGGGTATCCGGTATCACTCGTTCGACTAACTTGATTGTCTCGTTTCTTTCTAATAAAGTGTTCAATCTGACAATGATGGATGTAAAATAAACGATGGGTCTCAAATCCCGTATGCAGTCAACCACTTGATTTGCAAATGAACCGTTATGAAAATTTTAGCTCAAGACTTTTAACGAGCTCCAATTATCCAGAATTAAATCCGTGCATTTAGACTGCAAGGGGGAACCGAAAACGAGCGGACGCGAAAAGATTGGAATTCATGCCATGAAACTTTGACACCTGTACAGCAAGCCCGACCTTTAGCCGTTAAATATTTCAGAATGATGAATACGTTCGTCATCGCTGAGCCCTGGACTAACGCACAAGAATCTCTCAAAATCGATGCAATTCCATGATATACGCCGGGTGATGCTGGTTTTATTACCAATTCATCGGCTGGCCAATAACAAGAGGCCATTCGCTAGAGTTCATAGGACAAACGGGTGTACCGAAGCCATTTATTTCAACATGAAATCACCACCGGGATGGTCATTTCCGAAAGTGTATCATTTTTCGAATCTGACTTTTTTTGGTCTTAATATATATCAATGCGCCTGTTCTATCACACTTTCACGAGCATGAAAAAACAATTTCAAAAATGAATATTTCTGGTCAAATGTTTATTTTTGTTTTTGAATGAGGTTTTCATGAATATTAAATTTTTATGTTTCTGTTGGGACTCATTATGTTCAATCATCATTTTATCTGCCAAACTGCTACAATCAACTAAATAAATAATAATATTATTTATAAGTTATTTTTCTATTTTGAAATTGTGAAAACGTACCAAAATCGTCAAGTTAATTTTTCTCGAAGAATTTAAAAATTATTTCAAACTAAATTACAAGTTGATTTTTATGTTAAAAATATGAAACCATACATCAGGATTAAAAATTCTATGTGTCATATATATACAGCATATATGTTGTGAATCATGCATGCCTGGGATCATGATACACGTTTTTTGTCACCGTTTTTTGTATAATCATATTTGAAATTCAGTTGTTCAATCGAAGCAAAATCTGTCCACGTCACTTTTTTTGGGGTGGATGAGAGAAAAAATGTATTTTTTTGTGCATAGGAAATTCGGGCTCTTTTCGACGGTGCATGTTGTTCGTCCTGCATAAAGGGAGACAGTGAGAGAGACTGAAAACAAGAATTGATCCTCTATTTATAAGTTGGAGTCAACTCAATCTATTGCTCTTTAGAAAATGTTTGAGCGCAACTCTCTTTTGAAGCAAAAAGGAAACTCATTTCTCGTTAGCAAACATGGTAGGCAGACATTAAGGAAACGTGATATAGCCCAATGTTTGTTAATTCAATTCCACAGAATCTTGCGACTCTTTGAAAATAGTATTAAGAAAAGTGATATGTTAATATTTGTCAAACGCGAAATTGATCCTCTAAATTTTATAACGTCCCCTTTATAACCCAAATTGCAAAGGATAAATCATTCAGTTCTGATAATGGACGGCGCTGTTGATTCTCGCATCACCGTCATATTTATTTTTCACGTTAAAATAATAACATATCCTTGATTCTGCAATTCTACATTTTTTCGACAACAAAAAACTATGCACTCCATCTTCCTGTCACTCTGACATTTTTGCCCCTCCCCGTTGCAACGCAACTCCAAATAATTATCTCCTGTTTCAACGGCAATTATAAAATCCCCGCGTGAAATCTGAGATCCGTATCGAGTGGAGCTCGAACTCGCGCATCGGAGAGCACAATAACTCATGCGTGATTGTTTAATATCACTTGCATTCGCGACCCTTTAATATCGCATCAAAACTCTTGCTCGCGTTACATTATAAATATCGGCGTGGATGTTTAATGGGTTTTTTCGCGGGCATGTAACTTTGTTGGTCCAGATTTGTGTGACAAAAAAAAGCGAGTGCTCAGAGGCGCTGATGGAATCGCGTCATAAATTGTGCAAGCGCGAGAGGCGTAAAGAGGGCAGCAGAAAGGGCACATGAGGGTTGCGCACAAAATACTTGGCAATAGCGGCAGCGCTGTTGTAACACCGTTAACGCCCGCGATCGCTTTCACTGCGCGTAGTTCATCATCCCATATTGGTTCGCGTGCGACACGTAGATTATTGTGTGCACGATCCGAGGGTGCGGATAGTACTCACCAGCAAAGCCGCAGAGTCGACGGCTCTCTTGTACAGTCATCATCAACGTCATCATCGATCGCCTTTCCTGCTATTCAATTCGGAGCTTCGTGTGTCATCGGAATTGTCACTGCTTCTTTTTCATCTTTTTCATCTTTTTGTTTAAAAACGTACACGATACTGTCATCACTTTTTTCTTTCATTGCTCATCACTGATTGATTTTACAAAATCATTCTGGTTAAGGTTTTATAATCAAAATTTAATGTTTCATGATTTGGAAGCTGATTTTGACATGCATAAATTTCACTTTTTTCTTTTAAGAACGTAAACATTAGCAACTTAGACAGTTATCACCAATATTTTGAAACAATACAGTTTTTAACGATATTTTGGAACAAGTCATAATCAAATTTCATGTTTCATGATTTCGAAGTTGATTTTCAAATTTACACAGAGAAAACAATTCTTTCAAAATTTACTGGACTGGAGGACAAATATAAAATTCGTAAATAATTATTGAAACTTACGGCAAATCCTGATAAATGAGCATGGAACATGATTATTAGTTCGGTAATTTTCATGTTTCAATAATTTTTTACAAACTTTAGATTTATTTTCTATCTACTGTACAGTTCAGTAAATATTCATTTATAAATATTTCATGAAACTATTAAATTTTATTCAAAATAAATAAACTTGATTTTAAATGTGAAAATATAAAAATGTTATTTGACATATAATCAAAACATCAATTAAGAATTTTCAAATCCACCAATCATCTACCATCAAATTTTTTATTTGAATTGAATGAGGACGATTTGTTCAATTCTGCACAATATTATACATCACCCAAAATGTTATACTTTTTTTCTTCATAGTTTCCAAAAAGCATATTTCAAGTACAAAATTCATACGAAAAAAGCGCACAAAAAAAGTAACACTGTAAAAGATGTTTCTGAAAAAAAAAGTAGTGGTAATTTTGCTTTCAACCGGAGCCGAGTAAGAGGTGATAAATATGTTTTTTAGTGCGTGCAGTGACATAAGGGACCTTAATGGGGGGAATTTTAATTAAAAACTTTCGTATTGTCAATTTGACGCGCTTCTGAAACGGTTGCCATTTGGAATAAATTTTTGGAATAAGTATCGAACGTTTCAGCCGGAGAATTTAGTGGATATGTTTATAGCGTTGCACTTTTGGCCGTGCTGCAGTACAATCAAAGCCAAAATCGAATAGCGAGCGAGTGAACGCAATTTCACAGAGCATGAAACACTGACTTCATTATCCGGTTGTTAATCCTGCCCTGGCGGACTCACGTTGGTTATGTTCGCGAAGCTGAGTGATAGCGAGAGTAAGCTGTTTAAGCTGCCTTAAGCGTGTATTACTGATCCGAATTTATTGCTCGCAGAATTTGCGCGCGAAATTCTTTTTCGGCACGAGTGCATCGGAGTGCAAGCAAGTTTGCCAGAAACTTGATGAAATTTCTGGCCCCTGGGAGAAGAAAATTGATCGACAATCGCATTGTCTTCACTAGCGAATCAAAAAAGGAAAAAAAAATACTATTCCAAGCGCGTTCGGGTTTAATTAAATTTTCATCGCGGCTCTTTGTGTCCCGTTTATTTATCTGTTTTCCATATTCAACGGTTTTTGTTTTTCTTTTAATTAAAAAATACATTAAATTCTCTAATCAAGGTGCGCGCATTTTTGTCCGACTCATTTCGCGCGTCACTCGTTGGGAAAACGCGCCTCGCTTTTGCAACGTACAAACGCAAAATACGCGAGCTTAATATTTTTACAACCCGAATAAAAAGAGAGCGAAGGCGCATAAATGTATCACAAAGCAACTGGAAAGCAAATCCTTTGTTCCTTAATTTGAAACCACCCGGCGGTAATTAAACATAATAGTAAATCTTATGATAATGTATTTGAAATTAAATGTCTCGCTTGCAAAAAAAAAAAAAAAAAAAAAAAAGAACGGAGGTACGGGAAAAACGAGCGCGACAATAAAGTAAGCACGTTGGTTGGTGCGCGACTCATTAAATACATTTCGTTGAAAGAAAGTAAAAGGAGGAGGAGAAAAAAAGGAATAATGCACAGGCGAGAGCTTACCTTACCCAAAGACCAGCTTTCCTTGAAATGCACGCGCTCGAGATGAAAACATGAAAGTTTTGCGCACCCCCTTTTGTGTTGGTCGCGCTCGTTACGCTCGCGACTAAGAAAAGCGCAGATCGTAGATCTATTTGTTGTTAATTAATTAAACTAAACGCCTCGGAATTCAACGCGTAATTGCAACTGAGCGAAGTGGAACATAAAACGGAGACTTAATTTCAGGTTACAAAGCTCAAAATTTTGCACGACATTATGTTTCGTTGCTTAATTGCTGCTACATCCTCCTCGAGTTTTGCTGGACCTTTTTTGGTAACTTGGAAAATTTCCACTCTGGTATATAATTTCAAATATTCAAAATACATCACATATATGAACTATATACATTATGCATACATATTTTTTATCTGAATTTATATTAATATCCGGAATCAAATATTTGATATATGTTAAAAATTCTTTCATTCAGACGTTTTTTTTTTCTCAAATAAATTTTTAAGATGGTCAAACAGAAACAAATTTTTTAAGCTGAAATTTTTTTTGGATATGACCTAATGTGAATTTTTTTTTCAACAGTGATAAGTGGCAGACCTGGTCATGGACGGCAAAGTAGCTTGTGACCAGCGAGCATCGACGTTAATCGGCAAAAAAATCAGCAACTGGTTGACTGCATGATGCAAGATGAAAAATTGGCAAAAACAGCGGCCTCAGGTTGTTCTGAGCAAAAATGACTGCTCTTTACCGAGGACAAAGTTCTGCGAAGCGCGTGGAGAAGGAACTCACGAAGGAAAAGGTTGACGAGGAAAAAAAGGGAACAGGGTGAATAGCGGTTGTGTATTCATAATGCATAGTCGTCAGAGGTAGTATAGCGTGGCTCTGAACGTCATATTATGCGCAACTTCCCTAACCACTATCCACCATCTTCTCTTGCCACTTGGCTAAGATTGCACTTAGTGCATTCACTGTGCCGCTCGCATTGACCGGATCAACGCACTTCAATAGGCACCGCGGTTCCAATCGCGTTGCGAGAGAGTTTAAGTTCGTCATGTGCTCCGCGCTGGCCGGGTCCATTGTAAGCCGCGGATTATATGCTCATGTTCGCATATGAAAAATCTTTTCATTGCTGGTTTACGCATTTTCAACTCGCAAAACCCCGCTTGCATCGCGTTCATTAAAGTGACCACGATCTCACGTGTCTCTCTCTCTCTCTCACTCTCCCCCCTACTCTCTCTGCCGTTCTCATTACCCTCTGCCCTGTGACCTGAGCCCTTTTCAATAAAATGAATTCTATACCAGTATTTGTAGAGCTCAAAAAGTTTATGCAAAATCAAAAAAACACGCTTGTCATTATCATCTCATGGTTTTCGATCTTTCAATTAGCATGGAATCAAATTTTGGCATACTATTCGCTCGCACAGTGCATATAAAAACCAATTTGATTATTTTGCATTGACAGAGAGAAAAGTGATTTTTCGTATCATCGATAATTCAGAGCTGATTTCATAGGAAGGACATTTCACGGGTGCATGATAAATTCACGAATAAATTTCGTTAGTGAAGCTTAAATTGTACGTCCTATACATATAAAAAGGTTATGGAAGGCACGCGAAAAACCTGGTGAGCACATTTTAATTTTTCGTATATCAGAGAGTGCCCAAAGCGAAACACAACAAAGCAAAATGAATGTAATTTAAATTACCACATGTCTTTTTCCTGTTTATACCGTCGCGTGTTTGCCGATTTTCAAGGACCAACTGAACCTGCAAATTAATGTTTTTTTTTTTCATCTTTTCAGAAGGAACGTACGACTCCACGGTTTAGTACAGTTTTGTCTATGTATTCGCAAATGCCACTGTGCTCTCCACGCAAATTACATTCAGAAATATGTTTTTATAAATATTAAATCCTTGATATAAAGCCAGGCTTAATCCACATACGATAATCACGACGCACAAGTACGAGCTGTTAATTATTTCGCTTTTTTTTTCTCGGTTCACGGTACTTTTTTCTTTACTCCTTGTTTCGTTTTTCATTCAAGATTCATTAGCGTTTGTCTTCGTTAACTCAATCAAAATATTTCTTCCCTCAAAGTGTGCACTTTAAATGACAATGGCGGACAGAGAAACACGAAAATTCGTGAAACGTGAAAAAGAAAATTTCCTGCTCCGCAGATTCTACAAGAGCAAAAAAAAAACGTTAGTTGGGACGACAACGAAGATGAAGTTTTTCAGGAAACGCAGCTTTTCGAAAATCAGGTCACAGACCCTAAAAACCGATGGAACAGCAATCACAAAAACGAGCCTCTAATTAGTGATGAGTCATCGCGAGTGGGTTGAAATCCTGCGCGTTATCCGCCTGGCACCCACCGACTCAAAGTTGCTTACAATTACGAACGAGAGACTCTTTACCGGAGATGGTTACGCTGAACGATTAAGAGCGATGCTCCAGCTATCGCGTGATGTAACATCCCCCTCGCTGTTCATGCCACCAGTTTTCCTTCTTTTTTTCCTCCTTTTTCTTTATTTCTCCGGCACGGAGGGTTTCGCGCATATATGCCACGATATGGAGAGCAAAGCTCTTGACGCTCTCAGAAACCACCCCATGTAAATTCCTCTCCCCAGGATTGCGTCGCACGGTTTGTCGCACACAAATGCGCGCCAGCTCCTATGTAAGGACTCTTCCATATGTGTTTCACCAGGTCAGGTCAACGTCCTGGACCTGTAAGAAACAAGAGTGGATGAAGGAAAATAAAGAGCGCGAGGATATGAGGGCTCTTTCGAGAGCGCAATCCTCTCCTCTGTCTCAATGCATTTTGCTCCCTCAGCGAGACTGTGCTTCTGTTCACTCTCCATTCTGGCGTTTCTCTCGCGGCCAATCTCGTATTTTCATTTTCATTCTTCTTTTTATATTTCAGTTTTCCTTCTTTTTTTGCCTTCGCGCGCGGGTTCGCGCAGCGCGAGTCCACATAATGTACATTATTCAGAGCCAAACACCAAAGAATGGACAGCCAAGTATAATGAACGGTGCCGTAAGAATGAAAGAGTGCCACCGACAGTGATAACAAAGTCATAACAAAGTGAAGGGAGCGATATCGAAGAGGGGAAATGATTCCTTTTAGCGTTTTAATACAAAGTATTCCGAGGTGTCCGTTAATGCGCTGTATTTTTCTCTACGTTGTGCTTCTCCAGCGACGTTCCACTGGACATTAAAAGCTGGACGAAAAAACAGAGTAATTAGTTTTTCAAGCCAACGTGAGAAATAATAAAAAGAATCATATAAACAAATTATTTCTTTTCTTTTTTGTTTGTTTGTTTTTTTTTGTTTTGGTTGAAGAATGCTAATTTCCGTGGTTTTTGCAGCGTGAAAATTAATGTTTTTAATTTTATGTTTCAGTTCGCTTTTGTTTATGTAAAAGTAAGTAGTTTAAAATTTGTCATGACAAATGGGGTTAGTTATTTATGTATCCAAAGAGAAAAAGTGTAAATTAGTTTTTAACAAATTGTGGATTGTAAGAGTAAGAATTATAAAGGATGTAATTTTCTAAACTGTAATGAGAAATTAATTTACTTACAACAAGTATAATTTAAACAATTATTGCACTTTATTAAATATTAATTAAAAAAAAAGATATAATTGAGAGTTTAGTTTTAATATTATTTCTGGAAACTGTTTCCTTTTGTTTATGTAATAGAAAGGAAGTCACTAAAAAAGTGTGATGAAAAATAAGGTTAGTTTTTCTTCAACGATGAAAAATTTGTGAAATCAAGTTTTACAACGAAAACAACAGAAATATAAAATTCGTTAAGCCAACTTTTTTTCGATGAGAAAATTGTACGACTAATGTGATGTAAACACGATGAGAAACGCGGTCACAAATAAAACGAGCAACTCAAATGTTATTTTTATTTCATAATTTCATCCATCTGATTCATTTCTCGAGTTTTTTTATCTCGAGAGAAACACAATCTGAAACACTGGGAGCAGTGATTTCTCGAGTCAAGGGCTCGTAATTTGTTAAAGTCGTCATTAAAAGATACCATAATTATTGGTACAGATTCTGCATTGGCAATGATTTTTCAATTTGCCGCAGTTATCGCGCAGATGAGTGGCGATCGGAGAGGCCGGTTGGAAAAAAAGAATGATCTCACCTTGCAATTTGGCCGTCATCTTGATAAAATTGCAACGTGAACTGCGCGCGAGCGTCACGCTCGGCCGAGCGTCGTAACAACCGGCGCGGCGTGAAACAAGTTCTTTAGTTAATACATTTGCACGTATCGTAATCTAGATCTCGAGAGTCGAAAAACCGAGAGAGGCGTGAGTTTAAGGGCCTCCGGTGACAATGACAGCGGTTAGCCGGCTCCCTTTGTTGAGCTACTCCTAACTCTCGGTTCTCTCGTCACGCCTTCTTACGAGCTCTCACGCTCATACTTTTCCTCCCAGTTTCCGTTCATGCAAATTGTCGCAACGATGAGTTTGACGAGACTCCGTCGATCCCTTATTCGCAACGGATACCGTTCCTGGTGATTTGGTAGCTAAATCGTCTCATTACACAATTCGTAGGGGGTCGCGGCTCATTTGCATCACACTCGGTTGCGAACTGGTCTTCGACGTACCTAGCAGGAAATGACGGCGAGGCTTCTAAAGACTTTTTACGATGCATCGACGACAGGACGTGTCTGCGAAAACTGCTCGCTTCTTTCGTCGTCTTAGCTCCGAGAGTTTCATCGCAAACGTTCGACATTTGTCAAATCGCCGACCGTTCTGATCTTTTGCCTTCACCCTAACGAGATCTAATGGATGGTGTCAAAAAAAAAAGTTGCCTCGCAGGCCAACCGTGTCCCACATATATTCTAAGCCTAATCGTATGCGAAAGTCTGTTACAGTTATAGGAAAAAAATGCATATGCGAAACTTGCAACGGAAAAGTTCGTTCTTTTTTTTTCACTGTCTTGCATAATGTTATTTTGTGGATACGGTTTGGTTTTTACTCGAGCGACATTTTTTGTTCGTTTTCACGTGCAACAATCAAGTGGAATGTTGCAGCTGGGTATGTGCACACATCAAATAACATTTAATTGGATTAATAGAGGAGTGGAGAGCAATATGATTAATTTAGAGCACTGTGTAATATCTACCTCGATTAGTAATAATAATCTTATCATACGTTGTGCGTTAGTCTGTCTAATGCATGGGTCTGATCATTCTGCCAAGTTCCATCCAAAGTTTCTGGATTATTTGACAATTATATTGAACTTTGTTAAGCAATCCAGCACTCAAAATTACACTGATGCAATTTGTACTATATCATTATCCAGACAACTAACTTTTCTTAAATTGAAACAAACATCAAAAAAGAAATTAATTACAAAATGTGTTTCGTCACAAAATTTCAACATTAATTAAAATTTTTGAAATCATTTAAATTGAAATATCTTTCTATATAATTTTTCATGAATTTGATGATTTTGTAATGAATTTTAATTTTTGTAAAGAACAAGAGAGGGTGAAAAAATGAATTTCCACATGAATGGGTATTTTGAATTTTATTCATAATATATTCGAGAATATAATCCAGAACGAAGAAAATCAAAGAGCTTTGATGACACAAAGGGAAACTGTCGTGAAGATATAGAAGACTAAATTGCTCCATCCAGTTCACTGACAAACAACTAACGGGGTAATGAAGTAATAATAGCAGTAACAAATCAATAATGATAATGGACATGTTTGCCAAAAGAGAAAGCCGCTTAAAGATTCACGTACGGCGCGCGATGGAGTGCGGAAACTGTCTGTGTCCTAAAGACGCGCATTCAGCAGCAGTGCGGTTGAACAGATAACGCGTTTTAGGATAAGAACGTGAAGCGAAGTAAGATAGATTGAAAGGCACGATGAACGTGACTTGCCATTACAACGGGTATAAGACAAGTTCGTAAACAAGGCACAGTCAAGTGAGAACCCCCGTAAAGACGGCCGGAGAGTAATCATCCAATTATTTATTTTACACGTTCTTTTTCGTTTCGATTTTTTCCTTTCATACGATTTAAAAATTTGTTAAAATAGTCGGGCTTAGGGAAAGGTGTCGGCTCAAAAGAATGAGGAAAAAATCGTTGTTTGAGTGACATGTTTTTTTTTTTCTTTAAAAAGACCACTTGGTCGCCGTCCCTTCAGAATGTTCTTAATTGAAACCGGAAAGAAGTGATAAAAGTCACCTTCGAACGAAATATCATATAATCTTGAATCTGACGGACCCCAAGGTGGAACGTTGAAATGACCCTAAAATTTAATAGACACCCGAAACGTACTCAGTCAAAGTGCAGGAAAAAATTTCCCAGAGTGATTTCGATCTCGGTCGACAATGCGAATGAGGAATACGTCATTCCTACGAACTCGTTTCTTTTTCTTCTCCCTCGTAACTCAATATAACGAAGTTATTCGCAGATCATCCTGAAATACGAATTTACGTGACGCGTAATATACGAGGGGTCGAGGTGCACGCAAAATCTTAACGGACGCTGCATCGGTATGCGATTCGTCGCATGCCGATGGCAAACAATCGTAGAGTGAAGAAAAAAAAAGTGTTCGCGGGGTGGCTCGGGGGCTGAAATGATATTCGGAATCCAGGCTCTATGGAAACGAGTTTGGAAATGCCGGGTGTCTTGACGCGAGCAATTTATCATGCTCAATCTATATTTGCATACGTTGTCAAAGGGCTTGTCATTATGCGCGCGGGACATCAGATAGTCGAGTGCCTTTGAAAATTGCGTGTTTGCGAATACGATGCCCATAACACGACCCTCAGCCACCGACTGTCTACTGCGAAATTCTCGCACGTTATATATTCGCTCTCTTTTTGTTCAAAGCAAACGATGCGCGAGATATGAACTTGTTGTACATTTATTGTGCGGCTAACTTCGTAAAAGCCAATCCACGTGAGAGCGAAAGCTTTCGTTCACGCCTTGCTTATTCTCGCTTCGTAATTTCTGCTAACATCACTGTCATCAATGCATTCAACGCGAACAAAAAAGAAAACATTATTCAAATTTTATAGAATGACAGACCGAACAAAAAATATATTTACATCGAGCATAGTCTTTATATAAATTGCATCAATACTGCTTCTTTGTTTGAATCAACACTTCATTATATATGAAAAAATAAGTAAAAATATATATTTAATAATATTTGTCATTTACTAAACAATATATTTTCGTTATTTTGAATTTTAAAACAAATGTTATATAATAAATTGTATATGAATATTTCATATATCGAATAAATATACGTTCTATTTCTATACATGCATGTAGTAGAATTTAAAATACATACAAAATTAGAATATTGAAAAATATGAAATTCTCTCATATTTATACTTATATATATATATGTGCATAGATCTGCAAGTAGAAATTAATGCGTATTTATGATTTTATATATGTACGGTTGTTTTTTTTTGCTCTGAAGATAATGAGAACAGGAAAATATTTAATTTTTCAGTTTTGAATGTTTCCAGTTTTGGAAACTTTTGCAACTTTGCAAATTTGCAAACTTTTTGCAAATTCTTATCGTCATTAGAAATTAATTTAATGAATAGCATTGTGCAGGACTGATGTATGTAAAAGCAGATATTGCAATTTGCGATATTCTGTGTTGATGCGAGGATAACACGAACACGTGACGAATTTACGAGGCTAAAGTAAACTTTAATTACATTAAATTCGTGCGTTATTATGTATTTTGTACTTCACTGCGAATATTCATGTTACATGCATCGTTGCAATGTTTCGATGATAATTTTTCACATACACGCCATACGCGCATTCAAGAGGGACCTCTTTTTTTTAAATCAGTTTACATTCGGGGCGATTCAACGAAAATGAACAAATTTTTGTTTGCCCAAAATGGACGGTCATATAGTTATTATTTCAACGATTCGGCAAACATCTGTAGACGAAAAAACTGCTAATTCACCTGTTTTCAAAGGGTTTACGTTTGAATATTTTTGAGGTCCATTTGAGGTAGCTTCAACATTCATCGCGATTTCAATTAGAAACATATTCATTATGAATCGCGAATGATGTCGCATTTAACACTTTGAATGAGGTTCACCCTGATAATAATATTTTACCAAATCTACCAATTAGACGGCTTAAATCAGCGGATTCAATCTCGATGCATTCAAACACACCAATAAATGTCCTTTGATACTTAAAACATCATGCCTTCAATACGTTTGAAGAGTTACGATTGCTAATTACGTTGAATGTGACTGATACTTTTTCCAAACTTTTATTTTGTTTTTTTTTTAATTTATTATTATAAAAAATTGTCTGTACTTCAACGTTTTGAACATTGAGATGTAACTTGAGGCATATATTTTAAGTTTTGGTGATGTAAAAATTAAAAATCTTAACAATTCTACTGCAATTTAAAAACTAGATATTTATCAATAATCCAGAATATGATTTAATTTTTTGTTGTGTAAGAATATACAAAAGAATCAAGTGATCAGGTAGTTGAATTAATGTTCAATAACATAATTCCGGTTAGACATAACCTTGAAACAAAATGTTGTATTATTATACTCGTGGCTAACATATTGTCATTACACAAAAAACGTCAACAATTCAAGCGTGGCAATATTTCGTGCAGGCGGAAAAACGAAAAATGCCTGTGTGTTGTTATATAACAAGGCTTCGATACAGATAAGTCATGAAGCTCATTTTTCAGGGAGTCTTAGTTTTGGGCGAAGTTGACGCTTATTCGTACGAGAAAAGGCGTGTCCACGTCCGGTCATTTCTCATCTTTTGGTCGAGGATCCGGACTTTTCGACAAGCTCGCGTTTTATCTTGCAATTCCACCCTTAATTTGATAAATCGACGAGATTTTGACCCTTGCTGCATTAATCACCTTACCGTACATGCATATATGGTTCGCATTAAACGCAGGAGATGAGAGATGGTCATTTATAAAGTGTCCGAGAAGCTTGTTTAGAGAAGGTTTACTCACCCGGACACCTTTCTAGTTGGACGAATACGAAGGGCCAATATTAATGGTGGATTAATTCGACGATCGCGACCCAGACTCGCGTCACTTGAATTTACCTTCATCCCTTTTGGGAGCCTTTGTTTCGTGCATCCAAGACGAGGTATTGACGTCGGGAATAAAAAGTGCCACATTTTTCAGCACAGTTGAACGAGCAATGACACTCTCACTTTGTGAGAAATAAAAGCAGTTTTGACGACTTGGAAAAAATAATGATAACGTGAATATCACACGCAATCTCTTAGCGCATCTCAAATAAATCAAGGGAGTTTGCTTTTTCTTTTTTTTTTTTTTTTTCGGTGTCCCTGTTGTAGACATAATGGCACCGGTAAGCGAGGATGAAAAAAATTCTATCAAATGAAAATAATGAAAACCCTTGAGATCAAAAAATATGGAGTCCAAAAGGCTTATCACTTTCAATGAAAAATCAGTCGTAAAGTTTCGTCGATAAAAAAAGATTACCAAGGATCCTATGTTTTATTGGCGAACTATTTGAAACACCTGTTCCAAGTCAATTGAATGATCGGTGATACCCAGACGGAATATATCGAACGAAATATAAAACCAACGCCACTTCAGTCTGATTTGATTCCGTATTCACGTGGCTGTGCTCTTTTTTTCTGCAGATTTTTCGAAACAACGAAATATATTTGGACATCAGAATCACAATCAAGGAAACAAGTTGACGAGTTGGAAATTTTCTTCTTTGTGAAACGATATAACATTTTGCAGACATCAAAATTACAATAAAAAGAAAACAAATAAGATGACAAATTGATTTTTTTGAACTAACAAAATACTGAGATACGAAAATGATAATCAAAGATACAAATTGATAGAACAACATTTATTTGAGAACCAACAAAATTTTGGGATATCAAAATTACATTTAAAGAACTAAATTGAAAAGGTAAATGTTTATTTGTGTAACAAGAATATATTCAAAATTGAAAGACAGTCAAAGAAATAGTTCGACAGGGGAATATTGAATTCGTCAATAGCTGATACGTCTTATCGGGCTAACTGATCCTGATCCTGATCCACAGTAGTATTATAGAACAAAGTCACATTACAGAGACCATAACAAAGATAAGCCCAGCCGTCAATAACTGAGCATTATTCATCTGGTATAACGTCTCACATCCGTTGTTTGCTCAACGGACGTTTAGTGACAATTTAAGCTAGAAACATTTACTACCTGCAAGATAGGAACGTATGCAATACACATCAATGCGCATACGAATGGGCAGACAAGATTCGACCCTAGGACTGAAATGTTGGTCTTGATTTACTATCTGTTTATACCCTCCTAACCCTTGCTTCCAGTATTGTAACCATATTTATACTAATAGCCTTGCTCGATCTCTTCAGCGCTATAAACACAGCTTACTTTGATTTAACACGACACGTTCTTAGAAGATTGGGAGTAAAATAATGCAGCGCGTTGATGGCCGGGCTAAAACTCGAAACCAAAAACATCAAATGGGGTGGCGACGCAAAAAATATGTCGTTCCGGATATGTTATTAATTTCGCAATCAACCCTCAACAAACCACATGCCTCTCAAGTGAAGATTAATTTTTTTATTCCTATTTCGTTTTCAGATTTTTATAATTTAATACAGTTTTAAATTTTTGTTAATACATTTTGTAACAATTGACATATATTTTTATAATAATGAAATACAATTTTAGATTTCTGAAAGTGATTTTAGTTGGATAAATAATTGTAATGGTAAACAAATGTTGTTATGCACTTGTGAAATGTTTTGACATATGTATGACAGATTTATATAATATTGTATATTCGTGTGGGTTACAAGTTTGATTTGATTAAATACAACTTTTGTGATTCGAAGATTGCGTTATAATCATAACAATGAAAAATAGCAATCATATTCGTTATTTTAGGTATCAATTGACAGCAGCTATTGAGCCATATAGTGATGGTCAACCGCTTGTCAGCAGCTATATATCAAGAGTACGTATACTAGGGTTACTGCCAAGGGAGAACAGAGGATCCAGAAGGACAGCGGGAGGGATCTCTGCTAACAGGATGTAATTATGATCGGTGAGATACGTCACGCATAACCCCAGTATTGACGTCCACAAATCACTGGGAGGACACCAGGTTTCATGGCGACATCTCGCCACTTCGCTATTCCTCCATCTCACGAATCTAACGCCATTACAGGAAACAGTAAATCAGAATTAGGACTTTACTGAAGATGTTCCCTGTGCGAAAAAGCCTACGGAATAATTTCCATCGGATAAAATTGGTCCGATAATTGAAATCGGAAGATAATATCTGAAATCAATAAAACATTATCGTTTTACGAAATCAAATGAACTTTTTTGTTAAGAAATAATTGTCGACAAAGTGAAAGTGACAAAATTAGAATTTTGTTTTGAACAATTGGTTAATTGTGAATTGTAAAGTTTGGCTTTTTTAATTTTGCCAAAATTGTGACATTTGGTCACTGGACAAAAATAAAGAAACAAAATTAAGGGCGATGTCAACACGCAGCCGACTATACAGATGTGAACTCGAATCCTGGCTGTTGCGCACCGAGCTCCACTTATAATAAGAGGATTTCTCTTTGATTTGAACACAAAAACTTTTAAGTTAGCTCTTGAAGAGTAACCTGGCTATTTGACCTCGCCATGTAAGTTAGAATTGAAAAGCAAAAGAACTAATACGATTTTCACATTTATTTCGGGGCGAAACAAAAAACATCAAAGCATGAATGTAAAGTGTATCAATTGGACCCATTGTGACGCGTTGTAGCTTTTCGGCTGACTTTTTAGTAAGTCACTCGAGGTGTAGATTTGTGCTATGTTCAAATCGTTTTGCCGCCAGCTCTGTAAGACTTTTTGTAGAATTGTAGGAACAACAAAAAATTAATCATGTAATTGCCTATGATAACTAGGCACGCAGTTTTTGGAACTTCGCACGATGCAAAAAAGCCCTGTCCCGTGTGACAAATAAGAAATACAAATTGTATCTGAAAATAATAATTTTTTATTATTTTCTACTCGTTGTAAAATATTGGAAAATGATTTGTTTTTTATAATTTTAAAATTGTCTTACCAATTGAACGATTGTTACGCAGCGCTTCAAAGTTTTTACGAGATGTATTTTAAGACCCGAAACACTCAACAAGTAGTAAGTGTACATTATAACGTGTACAGCACAGTTAATCATCATGTTCCAATAGAAACTCCCCGCTGAAATGTATTTCAAGAAGAACCACGTAATTAAAGGAGTGGAAATATGGTGATACATATGTAACAGTGATATCTGGTTATTTTTCTTCCTCAAAACGAACAAAATGGTTTCCGTCAAATCCGTGCATTTCACCCACAGGCAAAAGTATACGGTATACGGCAGCTGAAACAGTTCAATTATTTCAAATCAAAAACAAAAATGTATCAGAATGTATTAAAACCATACCCTCATTGCAGTTGGACGTGTGGAAAACACGAGATCTTGGCAGTACAAATTAAACGAGTTTTCCCCAATTGCATACATCACAGTTTCATACACGATGTAGACATTTGCAATTATTTGAAATAAATTATAAAACGTGATGAATCTACGACAGTCGTACGGTTTTTTATTTTTCATAAAGCTTGGACCAGCTTGTAAAATGATGTAAAGATAAAAGAGAAGTACAGATATCAAAATCCATGGATTTTTAACTGCTATCCAGGAACTTGTTCGTGGATCTGTAAAAAAAGACAAAATAAATATTGAATATTTTAATATAACATAATATTAATTTACAATTGATTTATTTTATAAATAATATTGTATCGATATTGTAAAAATGTTAACGTTATAATTAGTACGATATTAATATTGTACTAATTAGATTGAAATGACTCAATTTTCTAAGTGCTGTGTATTTAATCACTTACCAGGTACTAAAATTCCTTCAAACATTTCTATCATCTTTAATACATCAACTGATTATCAGACTAGAATTATTTATGAAACTAACAAACTCTATTTGTTTCTACTACGAAAGAAAAATAATCAATGACACTGTATCAACATGTATCTATATTAATATGTATAATATTATACTAATGATTGAATAGTTAATCAATCACTCAATTTGCACAGTTCACAGAATACTGAATCATTTAATTTCACTGAAATTCAGGTCATACATAACGTGTCACATTGGAGAAATATCGTTACAACTTCGTTTATCAGCAAACTTGTACATTACATTGCGTAAGTCGTTTATCTACGCTTATTTTTCAAATACTTTATTAAAAAAAAGTTACACACCTAAAATAAACAATGACAATTAATTACACACTGAATTATTATTCGTTCACGTAATATCCTCACTAGCAATTTTAATAAACACCATATTCATTTCACCTTTTTTCCCTTCTTCCAACTGATTTATTTTTCATTCCGCGAATTCACAGATCGTTCGAAGGATTTTGAAATTGCAACAGCAAACTCTTATCTCCACCTTTGAGGCGTACATTAAAATAGTTCGCTGCAAATTAACATTGAGTAATGCAGAAATACTATACAGCTCGAATATCACTATATTTATGGCTTAAATCTCCTTTATGCCGAATTCTGCACAGAGGCATATTATTATCATACATACAGAGATAGAACTGGAATAGTTCGTATAAGCCTTCCTGTACGCCACTCAACTCTCAGCGTTACGTGCAAATGTGTGCGAATCTTCTCCTATTAGCTACCGATGCAGCCGGTGATCGCATGACGGTTCAGGCTTAGTTAACATCAAAGCCAAAGCATAGTTGTGCCCCAGAGACGTCCCCTGGCATTCTGAAGTTCAGCCTAGCTTCGAGTCATCGTCGATACCCGAAGCAGAGGCGGCTCTGAAATTGCAACCTGATGATAAATCCAATCATGATCCTTGGAACTTCTGAAAATAAAAATATATTCATCTGAGAACACAAGATCGAAGCCATCTGGCGGAATTTTTTGAAACTTTCGAGTAGGAGCTTTCCGGTTTTTTTTATAACCTCGAATTTGTCAAGTTAGTAAAAAAAAATTTTTTTAGAAAATGTTCAATACAAAAAGTTATACCATGTTTGATTGTTATTATTAAATGCAAAAAATCATTAAAAAAAGTCTACCTGTTTTTATTTACACTGAAACATTTGACGTAACCTCAAACTGTGTGATAACATTTATATTTGTTATTTGTTTTTAATTTATAATTTTTGTTATCAAGCTGATTATATCTTTGTTTTCATTTATGCCACAACTGAAAGATTTTGCAACGGTTCGAAAAAATCAAATCTCAATTGTGTTATATATTATAATTTTATATTTATTTTTATTTGTATTCGAGCAAAATTGTATTTCGAGGTTATGTAACACTTTATCTTAGGTTACTAAAAATTGCGCCAGATGGCCCTGACCTTAAGTTCGCAGGCGATTTAGAATAAATATCTCGAGATTCGTTAACGTAATGGACACCGAACGAATTGCGCTCAGCTGGCCTAAATTATTGCAACCTTTGTTGCATCGCTATTTATGACATCCTACCTCCATTTAGGTTGGAACATTTTTTCCAAGCCTTGGCCGTTCACGTCCAGGTTTTGTGGTGGTCTTAATAACAACATAAAGTGTTTTTCAACCTACAATCTTGTAATCGTTGATGTAACATTACAGGCTTAGGAGATCGGAGTAATAGTTACTGGTCGGTAAAGTTACGTCCCGGCAAAAATAAGCATAATAATACACCTATTCAGCCCTCTCTTCGGAAAATGCTGCCAGGTGTCTTCCGATATGAACTCCAAGTTGCATACAAAAGTTTGTACATTGAGAAAGGATCAGACGTATAATTTTCAATAGACCGGTACGAGGTATCGAAAATGCAAGCCTGTCATGCGAAAATGAAAATATTATTAATGCGTGAGATTTCACTCGCCCGTATTTTGATACGAAAGCCAGTGTAACCAAAGTGTAAACCGATACGATTTCAAGATCAAAAGGAATAGAAAAGAGAAAAAAAAAGACCTGTTGGTATTTCGACATTTGTTATTCCCCGCATTAGCGAAACACCGGAGATTGAAAAAAGAGGTAACGGATGCATTGAATGCAAAAATCAAATGCAAACTGAGAGAGAGCGCGAGGGACGAGAACGGTCAAGTGAAAATGGATGGAATCCGTTGACAGATGGCACATCAAGAACACCATTGTGCGTACGAGTTTAAACGCAGATTATTTAACTTGTAGATGGGCATAATGAAGATCTAGTGACTGTGTAATGAGCCGTTCTGATGTTATCTCGTTAAAGCCACTGTATTGAATTTAAATATGAATATGTAACGAAGATCCTTGCCAGCCATTTTGTTGCAACAATCAACCGCTAATGAACACAATTATAGCGTCATTAAAAAAAACTTCAACAAGATCCTATAAATAGAAACAATGTTATTTCCATCTAAACAAAGTCATATTAATTTAAATTTTCGCACGTTTTATATTATCCCGTCAGTCATACTCGACAGAGCATATTTTAATGGGCTCTCCGATCGGCTAATCACCCTCCCATTGAGGAATAATTCAATTACCATTGACACGGGATTCTTAGATCACGACAAAAGCTTTAATGTTAATAGCTGCCTCCCCCTCTCATTTTAATTGTGATATCTCAATGAGACAAAATTACCCGCCATTACGTTTAGCCTGCTAGAAATAAAGCACTTATCCTTTACATTCAAAGCGCGATTACAACTCCAGCCAACTATATCGCAGGTAATATCACAATAACAAACTAATTACAGACAATGTGAGTTAATGATAGATTCGTCGGTCGGGATGGTCGGCGGTCTATTCTCAGTAGCACACAATGGGAGGATAAATAAAAAGGCGGAGACGCTGACGGTGATATATGCAAGGATCAAATAATTCGTGGCCGATTCAAGGTACGCGAAACGCGCATTCCTAAATGCCAGAGTCATTTATCTGTTGCGGTTCAGGTGCGAGTCGAGCTCCTTCGCTTTCACGCTCATTTAACATCGCGCACAAACAGGGCGTGTTGGGCCATATGTCGGAATCATGATGCACATGTGTCCACACGGTTGCCCTCCCCCTCCCACTCCACCCCCCCCTGTCGTCTTGTGCGCAAACGAAACAATCTCAACGTGACGCGGCAGAATTTGCCGAGAGCTTTTATAACAATATATCGCGTGCATAGTGACTGTTTCCGGCCCCCGCGTAATCATAGCTCTGTGAAGTTTTAATACTCGGGAGAGGACGCCTATCCTTTTTCCGCAATTTGATACGTTGAAATCCTGCGTGCGTATGACAGCGAGTTATGTGTAAAGTGGAATTATATCTGTACAATCGAATGCTCAATTTCTGACAGGTGGAAATATATTTCCATCAATTTTGTAACGTGCAACCGAGAAGGGCGAGTGCGATAGGACAGCCCGATCAAGTTAATAGCTTTATTCGAAATACACAGCGTGATGCTTTTGTTATCATTTTGATTTTACCTTTTTTCTTTCTTTTTTTTTCTTATTTTTTGTTTCTAGTTAAGTATTGTGTTGGGTTTTGATATGAAACTTTCGGACGTAGAGCTAAGAGCGTAAATCTTGGAGAACAAGTTTCCTGCAATTACGTGTCAGACCATTGAATTTTCATCGCATTAAACAACCGTTAAGCTTGGATGGCAAACAAAAAAAAAGGAACAATGCCAAGACGAACGAAAGTTACATATGCAAATGCGCGATAACATGAGTTTTATTTTGACTCGGCGCGCATCTGCGTAAAATATTGAATAATTTACAGTTGCAGGCAAGGACGGGCTGGAGAAAAGAACAATCTCATGTCACCCCTTTTTGCAAGAAAAGAGCCCCCCGACAAAAAGTGCAGAGTCTTCTTGACCCTATTTGTCCCGGCTCGATTGACCGTAGTATTATAACCATGACCTGGTGTAATAAAGAAACACTTATGGCACACGGATTTGCACGCACACACGCGCGTTCCCATTACGTTTCACTGTCCGAAGGAACGACCCGCCGAACGGGTAGTTACCTAAGTACTTGCAAGTACCGCAAGTGCCCATTTGCTCACACAGCGGGGCGCAGCCATCGTGAACGCTGTCCTTCGAGGTTCGACGACTGCAACGTTTAATGGCCGAACCACGTGCATAGACCTATATGTTGATATTCGCTCCGAACTTTATGACCGGCGAATTTCGTTTTTCTCATCATTCGCTCAATATCTTTCCAATACCTTATCCTTTCTTCCGTTTTCAAATTCGTTTCTACGATGCAAATAACTATATTTCATTCCAAGTTTGGGTAATTGTGACAAGACGGGTAATACAACATGAAAATTAAATTCATATTTTTTATATAAAATAAATATTGTTGTATATTTTTATATGTGTACATTTTTCATAAAATATTAAATTTATTCGAATGACACAATTATCTTAAATTTTTTAAATTGGTGAAATTTTTCTCAAGTTTCAATTTTTTGTTTTTAGAAAAAATTTCTAAGGATGTAATGAAGAACACTTTTTGATCGCTTTAATGGATGCCTTGTAATAGAGTATTTGATTAGAAGAAGATCATCCTGAAGTGCTAAAAAAGTAAAACACAATCCTGACACACTTTGGTTATATTAAAATTTGCCAACAGAAAAAATCTGATCCTTGCTGTAGGTGTGTCAAAAAAAAATGGTTTTGATTTGTGATTATATAATTCACCGCCGACAAACCGCAGCGCATTTTAATGCGGTAAAAACTTCCTCCTCGCCGGTCGTAGTTAAACGTATTATCATCGTAATCTTTGAATTATGATTTGTGACAAAAGCAGGTAAAAACCTAAATACATCCTATATAAAAGGGACTTTCCGCATTAACATCTGTACTATCAGAAAAATAAAATCGCGCCACATTAAAGTTAATGGATACCATCGGCCATTAGCTGCTTATCGAAATAATTTTTCACCCATCTTATTTCGTTGTGGAGATACAAACTAAAAAATACAACAGACAGCACACACAACATACAATGAATCATGCGGAATGTTAGGGTTTTCGGTTTAATCCTCATGCAGCAATAAACGGAATCGTGATCTTTTTTTTTTTCGCACTGTTTTTTTCCACTTGTACCACCAGCCGGGCATGAATTCCTACTTTGTATCCCAACGTAACGACACTGGCAGGCTTCGCGTCAGTGTCAACGCCGTAGATAAATTCATGATATCGCGCCCATTACAGTTTGAGTGTACGACGCATCATACCTGACTCACATTCGATAGTCAAACGCAGGGCGAAGTTATTGAAATTGCGCGCATACGTGGTGTTTCCGTTCGAGTAATGATACGCGTCGTTTAAGAGCAATATGATAAAGAGAAAGGGATAAATGGTTGCGTAGAGAAAAAAAGCGAGATATGGAAAAGGAGTGCGAAGTCATTGATGAAAAAGGAGAACAAACCAACGGAGAGGGAAAACTAACAATAAACAGGATGCATAACAGGTTACCACTGCAAATCACAATGGTCACCGCAAACACAAACGACAGGTTGAATAGACAGTGACAGAAAAAAGTGTTGAAGGTCTATTATTATAACTACATCTTTTATACGAGTAATCCTATAAAAAAAGGATTTATGTTTCTTCTGTTTTCTCTGTCCTTTTTTTTTTCCATCGCTACCTCTTTTTCATGCTCGCAATTCAAAGAACATAAGACAACTATCTGTAGCTCTTTTGTGCAAGGAGTATAATTTGTATCTTGATTATGAAAATATCCCTGTTGTAATGATACTTATATTTTGCATTTTTGTAATGGGTCCTTCAAGAGCTAACTAAGTAAACCGGAACGATTGAGGGGAGGCTAAATTATTATGGATTATTTGATATTGAAACAGTTTACGATCCGAGGAGATAATGGACGTTGCAAAATGTTATTGTCGCATTTAATTGAGCCACATCCGAACGGGGAGACTACTCCAAGAACTCTAAAAAGTTTTACAAAGTCGCTTTTGTGCCGACCTTTATGAGTCATTTCTAAATAATAATCATGCTAATCACAGGGCAGGCTTTGAAACGGAAGAGCCGGAAGAGGCATCGCTCAAGACAGTTCGCGGTAGCAGTTCCTCTCGCGGAACATTTCGTCCCGGAACTGGTGCTAAGGAAAGGAGAAGCTGCACCGACTAGATCAAGTCTCAGAGGCCAAGGGACTACCTTAACAGCCGTATCTTATCGTGATTCGCGAGCGAGCCGTAAAGCTTCGTGAATATATTTGTTCGGCCGAGGAGGAATCTTTACTGGCGAGCGTCTAGAGTGACGATCATTTGAATAATTGTACACCAAGAGATATAAGTGAACAAACGAGTTTAGCATAATCGTTATACCTTTCGTTTTTACTACTCCTTGCGATAAAAGAATATAAGGCAAATTTCTTCCGCTATAAAAAGAACTCCCTTGAAGAGCGTACCACCGCACAAATTATATGAATTTTCGTAAATGGGATGGAATTATCCCATTATATTCCTCAGTTCAAGAATCGGTACCGATGTATACATATCGTACGTGCTGGATCGCATGAAAAGTCTTGATTAAAATGAAAATCAGCGTGCAATTGAAACTTTACCGAATCCGTAATTAGAATGCAATTATTTTGCGCTTTACGATTACATGGGATTAAACTGGGTCGCCTGATCAAGATGTTATTAGCCCGACGATGGCGCATAAATTATTAGCTTTATTCATTTAGTATCTAGCGTGACAACGTATTTACAATACGACGACGTTTCGCAGTAATTAACAATGAATAATCATCGATGGCTTTTTTTGGACCAAACATTTTTTTTTTTTTTTACTTTTTAGTTACTAATAACTTGTTGGACAGCGACTCATTAAGATTCCAATTTAACTTTGAGGTTAGTGCTAGTAACCATGAGAAAAATCTATATGTTTTATGTCCTGAATAGCAGGACGTGTCCTGCACGAGTGGGCATAAATTTTGTGTATATTACGGTGACGAATGTTCATTGCGTTAGGAAATTCACATTTATAATTATGACGTACTTTTATATGTTACACGTTGCAGAAACAGCACTTGGAAAATTCAAACTCTATGTTCGAAATCGTCAGAGTTTTTGTTGAAACTTGAATGATTGTGATATTACTTCAAAATTTGCTGGTAGTCAAAAACGATAAATAAAAAATTTCACAAAAATTCGTTGATTCACATTTTTTTGTTATTTGAATTTAGAATTGAGGTTCCATAAAAATAACAAGATTAAATAAATGATGATGTCATACTTTTTGAAAAGTCATGTGAATAAAAATAGAACTGACATCATTCTTTGATGAATCATGATAATAAAAACAGAAGTGACATCATTTTAATAAGAATATAATCTTATTATGGAAAAATGTACACAAAACATTTAGGACTTGGTCTCGACAAGTGACTATTGTAAACAGTACGTAATTTTTAATAAATCAAGTTTGGAAACCCACGAAAAGCACAACAAGTAAAATAATCGTCAGAGAACTGACAGTACAAGACTCATATGCGTGGCCAGGCTAATAAATCGTGGACAACGTTAATTATTTGTCTGTGCAATGGCAAGCCCAGCGACGTTATCACAAGAGCGAAACGCAGGTGCTCGCGGCGGTGGTTCCGCTTAATTTGAAACGTTTTCGCGGGAAATTCCGATACTAATCTCGTAGTCAGCTCCCAAGAACTTGCAGATGAGAAAGACACGCATGACATAAAGAGTTATTACACAAAAAGCTCCGGGTACATATTTTCAAATAAAAACTGAGCAAAAGATTTGCTTTTTTATGACTTTATATATTCGCAAAAATAAGGGTGGAAAGTAAATATGAGCTTTCAGACGGTAGCTTTCCTCTGTAAACATTTTACTTGAACCAAACCAAAAAAAATGAAAAGAGAGAAAGAAAAATAAAGCCCCAGGGTTGATAACATTTTTCCTCGTGAGGTAATATTTGAGACGATGTGCATAATTTGAAGCGTTGCAGCCAACCGCGAATGGGACAGTTTTCTTGTGACGTTTTAGTTTCGCGTCCATCGTGCTAAAACGTATATCCGAATCTAACCGCGAAACACTCCGAGGTACTTCGCTTGATTGCCTCTGCTATGAGACTACACGCGAATTTACACGACGCATAGCTATATGTTTAGTTACATTTATGATAAACGATACGAGATGTGTATCAGGCTTTTAGCAGTTGATTAACCGTAAACTTCAAAATTGAATCAAGGTTAATGTCCCAGCTAATTAGAAACGCCGGCGACGTGACGAGCAAAATCAAATCAAAAAGATAATCTCCCCGGGAAGAAATCCTCCGACGAGCTTTTATAAAGAACTGTTATTGCGAAAAAAGGATTGTGCGATTTCGTTTTTCATTTTGTGGATATACTCACTCTAAACTCAATTTAGCGGCGTAAATAAATGGAGGGAAGGACTCGGGTTGGATATAAAATAAAGAAACACACGTTCAAAATACAGGACTTGAGCGAAAAATCATCGCTATTTTGGAGCTGCCGAAAGAGAAACGAATTTAGCAAATTTGCCAATCCAATTCGTTCGATTGCATGCATGCACGGCACCAGTGCGTTATACGAGAAAAAGAAACGACGACGCTCGACAGTGGTACAACGCTCGAACAGAAGGCGGTTTCTCATAAAGCGAACACCAAGATTTATTTGCCGGCCCGATGAGAAAGTCCGGACATTCGTTCGTAGAAGAATAACAGACGCGTATGTCGTCCTCGTCCAATTACTTTTCCCGGAGTAGAAATATTTATGTACTTTGCACGCTCGCAGGGACGATGAAGGTACCCATTGGTAGGCGGCTATATCGCTCAAGCACAGAGGGACACGGGTCTCCACGTACGTAGAAGCAACCAATTTGCTATTTTTTTCCTACACTCGTCTGCTAAATTCCGTGTATCCATCGAGTAACGAATTGAATAGCTTTGCCACCTAACTATTGTCCAAACTTTGTGCGAGTGAAAATAGCTTCTCTCACTTATTGCGCCCAAAGTAATCACTGACTTTTTCATTCAATCAAGTGATTAATATTAATAAAAAAAAACGTGGTGGTTTCATTTTAGATGAAAAACTTTTCTACTTGAACTCTGACTTGATCCCAAACAATAAAACTTAAAAAACTTATTACCATATATATCAATCAATAAATCTGTGGCGAATTGGAATAACCAGTTAACTGACATGTAACCTTATTTACG
>JAAMPD010000074.1:0-100053 GCA_025266255.1 Trissolcus basalis
CAAACGTGACGCGCGAAAAATCTGACCAATAAGGATTGATGGACGAAAGTGAACTTAGCTGCTAATCGAAATGATTCGATACATGAAGCTAATTCACACTTGTCATGTCTTTTTTCTCTTTAGGATTTTATTTTTTGAACTTAAAATTTTTTTCCTACAGTTTATTTCCCGATCATATATTTTCGTTGGTAAAATTTCCGTAAGCAATATAAAACGGCAAAAATAAAGATTTACTGATTGGTGAAATGGCATAAATCAATTATTTTCATTGAAACGAAATTGAAAAGCACAAGTGGTGCTGTTGCCTGCATTAATAAAATATAAACTCTGATGTTGTATTTATTTATCTTTGTTTGCAACAACTCGAATGTGTGATAATTTTGTGATTAAAAGTTTGCATTAAATCTGTTGAAAGTTATATTTTGAGTGGCACATGATATAAACGAGATTGTAAGTGTTAACTTGATCAACAAATGTTGTCAATATTCCTCGAGAATCAAGCCAGAATATTAATGGTTGGTTGGAACTTATTGTTTGGACCTAAACTTTATTACAGTGTTATATGTAATTGAAAGTCAATCCTGGCAAAACCACGCAACGTGTTAATTATCAAAGCGTAGAAAATACGAATGCAATCAAATTTTGATAAGTTAGAAAATCATAAAACTTTATCAAACCTTTATAATTTCACACTTTTTTTTGATGCAATTTTGATATATAATATTTATGTTAGCATAAAAGTGAAATGAATGAAAACATTCGAACAGCACTCGCTCGAAATCATACCTCAAAATTCAAATCGTGTAATGTTAATTGCAAATTCTGTTTTCAAAATAATGAATAAAGTTAAAATATCTCTTAAAACCACAGAGAATGATTTATAATTGACTTCATCAGAGTTTATAATTGTAATACCGAGTTCAACTATGCACCATATTGTAATCGTCTGTATCCTAGAAATTTTTGCTTCATTATTATTTTATTTCACTGTAAATTTATGAGAGGTAACATAGTCCGATGTAATATTCAGACCATTAAAACCTAAAAAAATATTGAACATTTTTCCAACATCGCGTTTGTAAAATCGTATGTATCGACCATCTACTAATCATAAGCACAAAAGTTTATGTCAAAGAAGCAATGATTGTTTTATTATTAATGTTTTGTACACCTATCAAAAAAACTTTGATTATAAAAGTTTTGTGGCATAACTTCCAAGCTATGTTAAAGTAGAAAGTAATATTTTCTTTCAGGTTTCTACCTATACTTTAAATTGGATAGACCTTGTACTATCATAATCACCCAAATAACATTAAATTGTGCATGTAGACTGAAACTCACCTTTTTTCATTCTTTTATGAATTTGACAAAATGAAAAAATCTGTTGTCCAAAAATCTCAGTGGCACTATGTATGCTGATACTCATGTTTGTTTGTTGACAAGCTGAGAATATCGTTTGAATAACAATAACGTTCAAAAAACGACATTTCAAAATCAATAAAATATAACAATAGAATAAAATACTTATTGTTATTTTATAAAATCAGTTGGTTTCAATTGAAAATGCTGTTGTACCAACAGATTTTTCAGTTGAATTGATTGAAAAAAATTTTGCTTTTACCGACTAACAACAGACAGAGATTTTTTTCTCAGTGGATATGTTTTATTAGTGCAAATATGAATCCTGAACTACAAAAAAATGTCGAACAAAATTCGAGCGGTCGCGGTCGAATTCTTTGCTGGCTCTTGATCTGATATCAGATGCCCGCCAACATCAGCCAAGCACTGATGCACCAGCAGCACAGGGAAAGAAAAGCTTTATCCATGCGAATCCCGTTTTCGAATGGGACGTGATCAGCATGCCGGAGCACACTTAGAGATGAGGATGTTCGATCTACAATATCGTGCATCGAAAATATATTTTCTCACGCCATAATAAAAAAGATGCACTCATATGTTCTTAACTGGTGTTTTTTCGATCGCTAATGCTAATTTATAACATCCTATTACTTGATGTATCAAATGAGTTTGTAGGCACTTTTTAAACAATGCACTGGAAAACTTACAGGGATGCGAAACAAGATTTAGTCGGCCACTCAATGCAATAAAGCCAGTAAAAATATGTCTTCTTTAAAAAATTATATGTCAAGTCAGATGAAAGTTTGAAATACAACGCTCAAGGGATGTGATGTTACTGCAGGATAAAGCTATATACTTCTTGTGAAATTAGATTAACTCTTAGTATATACTGGCGAATTTCAAAAGTGTTCATTTCATAGTTGTGATATTCATTAGACCAACCTATTTTGTTAACTTTCTAAAATTGACATAATAAAAGATTTTGATTAAAAAAATATTTTTGTAATCAAGTAAATATTATAATAATTTATTAAAAATTCGTTGATGCAGTAATACAGACCAGCATTGAAGTAATAATGATAAACAATAAATTTTAGATGGGCAATCATTTACTGATATGAAATCTTATCTGGTCACTCATTGATACATCCATTCTATAACGAATGGTGGATTTTTCAAATATTTCGATAACTCTACGAGAAAAGCACGTTTCATCCCCCAAGTTGGACCCTAGCATTGAAAAACAAACGACGAAAAACAACAAGGTAATCATAATAATAACAATAAAAGACAAAGTTATTGCACGCTATACAAACGAAACGATCGCTGGTGTTCAAGTGGGTCGTTACTGAAATCGTAAGTTCATCGTTTCAGCTTCAATTCTTTGTTTCTGTTACTCTTGTGACTCAACATATTTCCACTTAAATTCGCCAACAGGAACATCTTTTTTTCAAATTGCTCGTTGAAACCAGTTTGAAATGAAATTTGAAAAGAAGTGCATTTTGGAATTGATTTTCTTATCAAATTAAAATACGCTGAATGAAAACTCAATTCCATGTCTATTCTAAATTATAACGTCATTATATCAGACGGTAGACATATCATTTCTTCAATGTCCTTTATTTGCAGAGTTTGTATTGTTGTGCAGACAACAATCTTAAAGAAAAAAAATTCCCAGGGATTCACTGAAGTCGCAACGGAGATATATTAAAGAAAATTCTTCTCTCCAATTTGTCTTGTAAATCAAGAAAAGAAGACAAGCCGTACGATAGTATTTTTTCGATGTCTTGTGTATATTGATTAAATAATGAGACCAACCAACTTTTTCAGCCTTTCTTTGATTTATTCTGCCTTTTATTAACCTTGCCCGCTTTGTAGAAATCTGTTTAATAACATTCATTGTGCACGTTTCTCCGCTGTCGTAAATATTAATTTCAAACATGAAAACTATTCATCGTTGCTCACGTCCAAGTATGACAGTACTGTCAGATCAAAGTCACTTCTAGTTTTTAATTAACGTACCTCTGAAATCAATTAATACATCGTTTTTTCAATTTACCGCAAGTCTTCATGAAGTTTAGACTTCACTGGCAATTTGCAATATTTGTCAGCGTCACATTTAAAATATGTTCCTCCGGTCACACTCCACAATTTATTATTATCACTCAAACATAATGTTCACTTTTACTTAACCATTTGGTTTGACACTTCTGAGAGGACTGTTCGTTAGAGAATATTACATTCTCCATTACCGTTATACCACCGTTTTTCTGAAAAATTTGAAACATCAATTTCAAGGTAAACAAAATAGGTGCATTATTTGTTCACAAAGCCTGGAGGTGTATCTCATTTTCTGTGCGTTGTCTTGTTTTTACTTTCAACACGTCTTGTTGGCTATATTCTTTGCATGTGTGAGAGATTATTTGCTGTTTACTTTCAGTATTCGAATCTCCCGCTGGAAGTCCGAATGGCGGTCCGTCAATATATTAGAGCTTTAAAAGCTTTCGGAAGGATTCTATTGGGAAAGCAAACCGCAAGAACTCAAAAGAGACGAATATACGTTTCTCAAATAAAGCCTGCTGATGTAAGTGATACCAAGAGTATTGACGGATCTCACTGCATTAAAATGTCTCATTCAAGCGAAATCATTCGGAAGAGATTTTAATGAGGGATCTAGCGAAGGGAGAGAAATCAAATATAAAAGTGAGACGTCTCTCTCGACGAGTTGCTCAACAATTTGCCGTATTAAAATCGTGACGAAGTTGCTCGTAACCAGACCTATTTCAGAATTATCATCCGCCCGTTTTTGCGTAATTCACGAACCGTCAAATATTTGGTCGACGTTGAAGCGTCACTGAAAAAATAGATGGTAATGAAAAAAAAATTTGAGGTCGCACTGTTCAGAATGAAATCAAAGTAAGATTTCACTTTTTCAACAAACTCATGAAATATCAAATTATTTGAAAATTATTTTTTGCTCGTTGAAATAATGATCGCATGAAAATTAGGATTTCCTATTGATAAAATAAATGATAAAAAGACTTTTGATATAATATCTTACATTGTCAAAAAATGGAAGACCATCTAATTTCTTATTATGTTATCAGATTGTATTGTTTTTTTTTTTTTTATCTCGACTTACCGATATCTGCAGTTACTTTTTTACATGCATTCACGATGAAAATTGTCCACTTATTTCTATCTATAAGAAAGTTCAAAACCTACGGAGATCAAGTTCGTATCGATTCTTCAACCCCTGCCACGAACAAATAGTTCAAACATTTCTTATAATAATCCTTTGATGCACAATGAGCATAGCATAAAAATAAAATAGCAGATATCATTGTCATGAAGATACAAAAGCAATCCGCAATATATGGGTCAGTGAAGGATTAATTAAATCTTTTATTAGTTTCTGATCATCAGTTTTACAAACTAAATATTTTATTGAGGTTAACATAATAGACTGCCGAGTGACAGTTTCTATAATCACAAACCCTAATTGAATATTTTTTTCTGTGTTACATTCTATTATGTTACAAGCTTAAGATTGTTATTTTTTATGCAATATATCGTATACGAATTCAAGTACAGATTTATTATGGTTTCAGTATATATATACTATACCAAAAATAGGTTCAAACCTTATCTTCATACTTTATTATTTTTTCTATTAAACAAAACTAGTTTTCTCTCGTTTGCTGCTAGTTGGTAAGTGATTTTTGAAAGTGCCCGTTGTTCCTGAGTTTCGTCGCTCGTGAGAGAGAATTTTCCATTTTCTTAACTGAGTACTGGGAAATTCCGAGAAAGAGAGTTCTAAATTTTTCTTTGGAGTGTCGACGAACACGTGCCCATAAACAGGCCCGAATCGGATAATAAAGTTGAGCCTTGAATTTTTTTAAGGACTTTACTCACAATCAAAAAAAGCTCCTTTCTCTGGTTCTCTACACAATTTTTTTCACAGAGGTTTATTGCAAGCAGATGTTGCACACGAGTTGTACTTAAAATAAATTAAAAATTAATTACAATCAAAGCAAATATGCACATTTCAAATTACGTCACACAAAACAATTCGTCAAATCATGACAAATACTCTTTCACCTTTTTTATATATACTTAAAGATTTTCTTAGATTTCTTGTTTGACTTACACAAGTTGAACACCACTCAATCTTTACACTTTTCAAGCAGCTCTTTCTGGTTTGTAAATGATCCCAACGTGACCAATAACTATTTTTGTAAAGTGAGATGTGATTTCTTTCTTTTCACACGTTTGCAGAATTATTACGAACTGGAACAAACAGTTGCAACGAAAGTGTTTTCATTCAAGGAAGTGTGAATGTTCTTTTGATTATGATGTCGTCAGATCTTTATTGGTCGGTTCAGTCCAAGGAAAATGCTAACGCAAATTTACCGAAAAAGCTTGTGACATATCTTGTAGAGGGTTGTTAACGAACTTTCGTAATGTACTCGCGTCTCTTGATTCCACTCACGGTATGGAAACCGTTTGGGAACACGCTAATGGAGACTGCTCCTGACTCGATTACGAATGCTTTTTACAATAAGTGCTTCCGCGAACCCGAGTTCCGCTCAATTATTCGCCGTTTTATTTTAATTACAACGTCTGATTATTCACTTTGATCCCATTTTTCCAACTGCTGTTAACTGATTTGATTTAACAAATTAAATAGACAAATCCTAGTCATGTCTTTAAAGAAAATATACAAATCAACGTTGAATTCGATATCACAAATTTGCTTAATTCAATATTGTTGATAGTATTAGCTTTTTTGCATTTTAAACTCACAATCAAAGCGGATATCGAATTTGACAAAGGACGATTTAAAAAAAAATTAATACAAACAAATACCCGTCAAACTGAAAATTTTACTTTTTAGCAAACTGATGGGAAATGTACAAACTCATCCATGTCATATTACAGTGAGAATTTGACTGCATGTCAAATCGTTTCATACAATATTTTACTCGGAAATGTTGGTATCAATCAAAATTTGGAATTACAATTCTCTGAAAATTTCGCACACATACAAAATCACTTATAGCATTTATAATATTTAAATTTATATGAATAATAATTCATTTCATAAATAATTAAATCTTACGAACAAACAACTAAATATTAAATGAATATTATTTTTCAAACAATTCTTTGTGAGCCAGTGAAAATAAAATCACAACAAAACAAAATAACAAAAGTTCGTTTATCTACGCGGTGGAACAATTAAAATTGCAAAATTAATTAAATCGCAACAAATTTCGTGTCGTCGTATAAGTTTTAATTATGGTTTCATGCTGCATTGAATGAAGTCGACACTTGGCATAAAAAATACACGGAGCGTGATTTCGTTAACCAAAGTAAGGAACAAAAATTTACAAGGACCATAAACAGTATTTATTCATGGGGAAGAAATACAAATCTTTTACACAGAGAATTCCGCGGAAACATCAAACAGAAGAAACAACGACGCTTTTATTCTTGCTTCCTAAAATTTGTTTTTTAATCTTAAGCCGTATTCGTGCGGTTGCAATCCACAAAATGTAACAACTAGCTTCCAGTTCACCGCAATGTAAATATTCCATCTAATTTTTTTTCGTTAATTAACAAAAGTAATAAACCTAACTTTTCACAGCGTCAGATATTTTAACTCAGTTTTGAGGTCTTTTCGCTCGGATCTTGTTACTACACTGACAGAGATCACAAGAGATTAGTTGAAAGAACTTTTGTTTTAATTCTTTTATTCAATTACATCAAACTACGCAACGTACTGTATCAACATTTTACATTGTGTTCCGTGGCAAAAGTGCGATTGTACAAATCTCATTGTCCAAAGTACATTTCCATCGAATCGTTCATTCAAGCAACATTTATTCTTTGTCATTTTTCAATCACATATATAATACTTATAAAAAAAATGCAATATGAATTGAAAAGTGCTTATCGTTTGAAAAGTGCTTTTCAAACAAGCAGAACGGTGTAGTTTGCAAAACAGTATGATATAGTATACTAAATACTCACGTTCAGAAACTTCGGACTATCTTGGGACAGCTCCGGAGTCGGTATTCGTGCCATTCGTCAAGTTCGTCTCAAAGTGCGTGGCAGCGACAGAACTGACGATAAGCGAGCATGACCCCAACAAAGACAGGCATCTCAGCAAGATGTCTTGTGCGAGGAGAACGACGATAGTCGGTCGAAGCAGGCTGCCTGCAGGCAAGCTAAGTATTGTGTGTAGTAGAGCACACGACCTGACTATGACGGGGATGAGGTCGAGGACGTTGACAAGGGTGCCAAGCCCAGGCAAACAAGTCTCTCGTCACGAGAGCAGACGGAAAAAGAAAGTAAGCGAAGTATTGAGGCTGAGGAGGGAAACGTCGGGCAAGTAGATAATTGAGTAATTCACTCCAAACTACCTCTCTTACTTTCGCTCTTAGTAGTCATGCTTGCTTATATTTTACGTGACTCGGCTGGAGCAAGACCAAAATTTACCAAACCAATTGACTATTTACACTATTATTTTTGCCGACAATCTACGAGTGTTTCACAAATTATCTGCAAATTAATTATTTTAATGGGTTTACCTATTGTACATGAATCAGAGATAAGGAACCAATAGGTGTTATGGCACACTCAACACCACCACAGAAAAAGTCTTAATGGATTTCTCATATACAATTCCCGAATGGCAAACCAGAGCGGAATTCAGTATGGATCAATCGGTATTGTCAGACCAATGTGGTTTAACATTGGTTTAATCAGATTGTGTGCACAATCGAATGCAGATATTATTACTGTTAAATAAATTACGATGTTTCGGGCGTCAACGCCATGGCTTTTTATGCTTTCGTTTTATTATTCTTGTAAATCAATTTGTTCGACTTTCAAATTACAAATTGATGATTCGAATAAAATTTTACATTCGAAATTCAAAAAAAAAAGTCACGGAGTAAAAAATTTATATACGGGAATATGTAATTCCCTCGCCGAGTCAAAATCAACATTTGCCAGTAACGCAGCAGTAATTGAAAAATATTTGATTGTAACAAAATTTAAAACTTTTGAACAAAGTATCGACAAAGGAAGGATTTTTCAACAGAATTCATTAAAATATAAAATGTCGTTCGTTTTTCTTGGAAAAGGCGGAATGTTTTTTATTTCGAATTTTGTTTGTATAATAACTGTATCCATTAAATTTGTATGACTTGTATCACATGTAATGTTTCTAATTTAACAATATCAACTTTCTGTCGCACAATAAAAGCCAACATGCAATTACCCCGGCATACGCACACAACGAAACTTTACTGTTATGCGCAGAACAATTGCTGCCGAAAACGCAGCGCTGCAACATTTCATACAATGTTGACATTGATATCATAACAATTGTTGTTCAAGGCAACGTTCATGCAAAGAAATTGTTATCGTGATTTCATATAATTAGTTTCATCGGGCGAGCGCGAGATTGAAAGCATCAATTTTGCGGGTTCACATTTTTTTACGAAACACTGAGTTTTACGACTCCAATGGAATCAAGACTCGCGCATACTTTTATGAACTTTGAAAATAAAATAAGTGAATCTGAATCCACTGCAGTTTGATCACACGTTTTGGTCAGAATAATGATAATAACACCGTGCCATAAATAGCAATTCGCCCGTTTTCATTCATTATCTTTCGTTTTGTTCTGTAAACTGCAAACGATACCGTCATAGAGTCAATGAAACATAATATGAAAATATTTTTATTATTATGTTCATATTACGAACGCAAGAACAGTAATGCGGTAGTTATTATTATTATTTTTTTTTCAAGGCCTTATAAATGTAAACCGCCTGAGGCCCATAAACCGAAACATAAAAATATTTGACTCAAAATTGTTAATATTTATAAGGAAAATGCCGTCGTCTGTTCATATGATACGATTATTCAATAACATTCGATATTAAAAATGACTTAACATTCATTCTCAATCGATCTTGACATTCAAAATTCATTTTTTTTTTCAATTCAGGGATTGATTATATTTATTTACAGTAAATTTTTAATATAAAAGAAAATTTTAATTGGCTTATGGGTTGAACTTAACAAATATTATATCATCTAACGAAGCATAAAAATCAATTATACAATTGGACAAAAACTTTAATTGAACATCTAGAAACGCAAAGGTAAATGATGATCGTACTTAAAAATATTATGAATTGATAATTAGACAACTTGAAAATCGTCAACAGAGAAAATGAAATACATTAATCAAAAGGAAGGCTACTACACTTTCTTGCACGTAGCTTCATCAAAATCACTGTAAATTAATAATGAGTTAAACGGTTTAACTTGAAAGATCTTATTTTTATTTCGCAACCGGTGTGCAAGGAAACAAGATGGATGAAAGCTCGCTCGCAAAAGCTGAGGGGAGGATGCAAAAAGAGCGAGTGAAAACTCTGTATTTATTGCAACTGCGTACTTAAGCACGACGGTCAACAGTTTCTTCAGCATTATCTTTCCACGCCTTTTTTTCCTTCTCCTGGGCAAATAAAGACCGTTAAATCCGCGACGAAGATAACGCTGAATAAGATAAGACGCGAAATTACGAGTTGCATTATGCGCGTACACGAATTGTTGGCGACGTGCAATCCGAACGCTGAGGCAGACGAGAAAAGATTCGCACTAATCTGCTGGTTTTCATTTTTCTTCGCGGTTGAAATTTAGTCGACCATCCCGACCCCGTTGGCAGATTGGTGCTAAATAATATCTGATGGCACAAAAATCACGAATTGGGAGGATCAGAACTCCTTTCTCTGTCGTTCTATTTTGGTGGGAATAATTTGAATGTTGGCAGAAACTGTTGATTATAAAACTCGCTTGTCAGATGAAAATGTTCAATTACGCGCGAGATCAAAGGCGCTTTTAATGTGCGGCAAAATGTTTGACTCTAAAATATTCAAAGTGGCTGAGCACTCGCGAGCCGCTTTTCCAATTGACATTGCTATCGATTTAATTTGACACATACGAGCTGGTACTTATAATATATAATGTGTATATTTTTATACCAGTTCTATGTATAAATATTCAACTATTCACTAATCATATGGTTACGCAAAATTTATGTCAACGACTTGGAAAGTTTCTATATATGTTAAAGATTGAAAATTATGAAAGTAAGTCAGTGTTCTCGTTGGCGCTTATTTCTTTTGTTCGTACGTGTTTTGCATCAGCATCGTAAACTCTGCACGATATTTTTTTCAACTTTGAATTATAAACTGCCTGGATTAAGCACACTTTATCGCGCCCGACTGAAGCGCAGACTAAATTAATGGCAATTACTGCAAATGTTTCAGCTAAGCTACTTGCTTTCCGATAGAACTTAGCCAGTGCCATGGGAATTAAAATTCATTAAGTTTTTCATTGAAACTTGCATTGTTTTATTGTTTTTCTTCAACAAGAAAAAACATTACTGAATCAACGTGATGCATAACAGACACACTTAAATTTACTTTTTATGATCAAAATGTGTCACTGCTTGCCACTCGGTCCTTGAAATTAAAAAGCCCAATTTTCAAACTAGAAAAGAAATTGCTAATTTCCATATCCTCGATATAATGTATATATATATAAAATGTATACATTTTGTTTTACTAAAATGTACATTACATTATTATACTTAGAAATTAGGATTAAATTCACATTAAGATCTCGTTCAAGATGTCAAGTGACGTCCTAAATAAAACTGATACAAGATCCCTTCTGACAATTACGCTTTAGGATTCTAGGTCAGATAACGGTCATTAAGATTTCATATGCGATAGGTAAAATCAGAAATTAAGATTATCTAAATTACTGTCATTACGAGGAACTTCTGATCACGAGCAATTAAAAGTTATTAAAAAGGAAATGAGATGTTTTGACTAAAGAATATACTAAATGGCGGAAAACCACGCTTTGTGTGCGAGAACAAAAGAGGGTTAATTTCAAAATTTCAGTTATACTTGAGAGGATAAATTTAGTACACGCTACGGCGGGCGTTATAAGATCTGAAAATGCATTTGAGAAAACCTGTTGTATAACATATCATACGCAACGTGTTCTGCAAAGTCTTATATCATCTGCAATCTTGCATGAGAAAATAAGAAGTATTTAATAAATTTTCCGAGTTTGCCAGATCGTGCACAAGATCCCTGACGTAGTGTAATAATTCAGACCGAAATGTGTAAACTGTTTTCCGTGTTTACACAAAACTAAAACAATATAAACTGAACATCCTCGCTCCCTCCCTTTTTTTTCACTAACAAAACGACGTCGGAATATCGATTATACCGAACTTTGAAACTAAAAAGTTGAAATTTTACATAAGCTATTGCACAACACTCTCACTGCAAAGTTACACAGCACGGCACACACTTGCCTCCAGTTGCAAACGCACATCGTGCTCTTTTTTCGGTGCGATTATTTTTGAAAAATGAAATCACTCAGCTTTGCATAACAATTCTATTTTTAATCCATATCCCAAACAATTTAGATCATAAATCTTTCGGAAAAATAAATTTAATCGAATCTCCTAGACGTTAGCGCGCGAAATAAATGGTTGAACAAAGAGACGCCATTTGCATGTGAAAGAAATTTCGCTATTCGACGAGCTATTTTAGCAACAAAAGTCCCGCGTTAGATGAGATTACGAGCCGACGCGCTCCGTCGTTATAACATATTCACGTAAAAAGAAAAAGACACCCGACTGCAATAAAGCTGTTTACCCTTACAATGACAGACACTAATCTGTCCTCTAGCTGCCGTGAAATAGTCTCATAAATCGAAAGATTACGCTCTATTGTAATTAAAACAAGTAGAAGCTCGTCGAGGAATAAAGATTGCATAAACAGTTTTATATGGTTACGCAATGGTAGTAATTGAACAAGTGCTGTAATTAGCGTGCTCGGCTTCGACCGGGTAATTGAGTTCCACGCGACGGTGTCGCGTATAACTGAAATTAATATTGCATTTCGATCTTGCTCCGTGACATCTCAACCTTAAAAAATAAATTCGCTTCGTTGTCAATTATGTCATTTTGAAGAAAATCACTGCAAGTAAAAAAAACAACAGCCATCGTGAAATTTTTCATGGAAATTCATCAAGTAAATTTATAATTACCGTAACTTAATATTCTCGTTTAGTAAAATCTTTATCTCTGACCCCAGCGTCTGACTGTAGACCTTTGTTACTACTTGTACAGATCTTTCTGAATCGACATCATTCCGAGTTCGTACTGATGACAAAGTCAAATTTTTTACTCCATTTTTGCTGCTGAATTAATTACCCTGTTACTCTCTGCCAAGCTTTTTTCGTTATTTTATAATAACCGTTCCAGCGGCGCGGTTTCCATCTACGTTGTCATGTGTTTGTCTAGCTAATACGTCTGCAACCCTTTACAATCACACGCTCTACAAACAACTGTGATTTAAAGTAGGAGGAGGCAGGCAACATTTCCGACTAACCCTTATGATCGGCTTTGTTTGCTCCGACACATACTGTCATTCGACACGTTCATTTGGCTTATATTGACAGTGTTAGGCTAGACGAAAATAGCTCGTCGAAATTCGGGTATTCAAAATCGGGCTTGTCACTGAGAGACGTCCTTGTCAAATATTTAAACACCGCGCGGAAAGTCGCTCGACAAACTACAATCAAGACGCGCCATAAAAATTACCAACCGCGTATCTAAAAAAATTAGTTGACAAAAAAAAATTTTATGAATAATGTCTTGGAATGTGATTACCGCATATTAAATCACTGTTATACTAGAAAAAAAGGTACGTAACTTTTTCCGTCCTTCTGTTTTACTTGAAACATTTTAGCGCGTTCTAAATTAAAATCAAGTTTGAAGATAAGAGCGAGAATCCGTGTCAAAATATCTCATCGCGAGTGTTTTTCAAGTGATTAAATTTTTCACAATCGTGACTACGCGGCCGTGGCATCGCAACTATTTCGCACGATCGGGAGTACGTGACGCTTCACGGGGTCATTAGCGCGCGATCAGTCTCGTGATACTCGAATTATCTTTGCCGACGTAATAAAGATGGGCACGCGGATAAAATGAAAAATATTTCACACTTGTTGGACATGAACGATTGATTAATTTTTGTAGTACGTCAGCCAGATGTGCGATAATGCTATAACAATTTGTCGACGATGAAATAATGACGGAACAATGAAAAATTTGTTTGACCCGAAAACAAAAAGGAATTGAATAAATGCAGTGAGGAACCGCAAACCCCATTGTCATAAATATATTTTTTTGCCATTGAATTTTCACTTACAAAGGTTTCACGAATTAAAGTCGTGTCGCGTTTGAATAAATTTCTGTATAATGGTTATTGCTGGACATTAACCGCACATCAAACAGCACTGCATTTCTAAACAAAGAGAATATATAACGATAGCACAATGGAGTGTGATCGTTGCGGGCAAAAAACCAGCGTACACAAAACTTGAGTTTGCCGTGTACACTGGCACACATTTCATGCCAAATTGGAGTCGTTTAGGTACGTTGCATTCGATCGAATATCATATAGCGAAAGCGAACTAAAACATACAGTACACGCCCGGTCCCCATCAGGCTGCATATTGGCGGCTTAAAGGGTACCGTTCCGTAAAATGCGAAATAGACGTTTGCTATCGGAGCAAAAGTACAATGTTCAATTTCTATACGTAGCAAGCTGAGGTATCGGAATAACAACCAGCTATCCAACAAAGCTTTTCAATAAGATACTCCGCCTGCGAAAGTACAGAAAGATGGAGCGAGATGGGATTCTCTCTCGGCGGGGTGTCCTGGGAAAACGGAATCCTTTTTGATGGCCTTCGGGCGTCTAGCCCGCCAGCTCAATACCCAAGGTCTTGCCGAAATTGCTGCTCTGCCTTCTCGCGCGCGTCGAAAAGGAAGCCACTTTGAAACAAAAATGAAACATCTCTCACGCGCAAAGTCGAATCACGGCGCGGATTCATCGATTCTCGCCGGACGGAGCGAAAAGGCAAAGCATTTCCAAGTCAAGATGTGGCGGCTGCCCGGTTGCTCTCCAATCTTTAAATCATCTCATTTCTGTTTGATCATGCCCTTTGTTCGACTCGTTTTGTGAAAGTGCAACGTGAAGATAAAACCTCACCCGGAAAGCCGAGTGAAAATTAGAAGGAAGGGAGAAAAAAAATTCACCCACTTGAAAATCTTGGTCGCGTAATTATGATTTCGTAAAGCACTTCTGAAATCATCGTAGCGCGCGCAAGGCGAATCTAAAGTTATAAAAGTAGCACACCTCTCTTGGACGACGCAATTTCTGGCGTTCTAATTCAAACTCAATGTCGTAATCTGCAAACGTCGGATGGGCGATAATATGACGGTCTCGTCCTAATTATACGTGGCTCCATTACAAAGCTCCGCGGATAAACTGAAAGGGTAATTGAGGAATAATTGGCTGTCAGTGTCATTTTCACGAATAGTCGCGAGGAAACGTTTGTCAAATTTTCGTTCCGCTCGTTGATTCGCTCGAACGCGAGGACTTCTCAATGTATTACGTTCGTTTCGAAGATTTGTCGCTCCTCTGGTGGAGATGTTATTCGGAAGTGAGATGATTTTCGCTTGACAACATTTGTTTTTCAAGTGATAAATGAACGGCACCGTTGGCGACGCTTTTTACTTCACACTGCCGCGACAAATGACAGACGACTGTGAATCATTATTTCATTGTTAGCTCCAGACATTCTTTCCGTCAGTGCGAATAAAAAGCCCAACTTCGGCAGCGGCCATATTTTCTCTGTAATTCCTCTGCTAAATATTCCATCGTCGGATGTGCGTGCTTGAACATCTGTAGCACCGTTAAGCCCGGATTTTTTACGCCCATTACTATTATCGATTCTAATTAAAACGATAATTCATTCAATATAAAACGAAAATCTTCATAGTAGAGGCAAAAGTTTTCGCTCCACCTTGCAGAAAAATAATTAGTTGAATTGTTCTATTGGAATCCATTAACTCGATTCGACCCATTCGAACAAACATTTTGGCTGATAATTTAAGTAATATTGAATGCCAATTTTAATTTCATCCCTCACATCCATCATCCATCATATATCAAAATTCACATTGAACTGGTAATTATGAAATGAAAATTTAACAGACCTTCGATAAATTCTATATTCAACTGGTAGACCAATTTCATGTGTGCGAACAAACAATTTTTGCCATGGCAGATCACTCTCTCTTTGGTAGATAAAAAACAAGTATACCCAAAGTTTTCAAGAGTTAGTTACAGTTAGCAATGAGAATTGTTTCATATCTCATCTTTCAACATATCGCAAACGGCAAAAGTTATGTCTGCGGCATGCATGGCTATATTTCGTCGAGAAAACTATTTTCACAATCGACTACAAAGTATCGTTCACACTTGTTTATTGGCAGATAATAATTTCTAGATGAAGATAAAGTTTCGAAACGATTGCAAAAAATGTACTCTTAAAAGTGATGGATTGGGTCGAGTAAAATATTTTTCGAGTAACACGTATTCTGTATAGCAATTCAGCCAAGAATAAAAATTCTCGGTCCATAAAAGTATATGATAAAAAATCTCAAAAAAATATCCCCGGTAAATAAGGTTAAAAACTCGAAAAGAAAAATGTTTTAGTTCTTTTCACCTGAATATTGTAAATTTGAATATGTTTATTAATAAGACAATTTGATTAATGTGGAACGACTTTTGATGAATGATGAGAAAAAATGGAAAAAGAAAATTCATTAGACTCTTTTTATCATAAACGATAACGTGCATAATCACTTTTTTAATGTACCCAACTGGTACTTGAAATTAAGCATACTAATAAAAAGTTGAATCGAAACTGACGCAGCAGATACCGCTGGAATACATTTGCGAGGAAACTTCGTCACAAAAGATAACGCGAGTTCGCTAATCTTAGTTAACAGCAAGCTCAAGAGACTTGACTTTGAATATAAATATTTCCGAGCGCGCAAGGTTAGGAAAATAGCCCGAACACATTCCCTGGGAAATATTTCGTCGTGCAGATCCGACAAAGGATGCTCTGAGTGTTTGCCATTTGATTCCCTCACATAGCACACGGAGTGGTGCCGTTTGTGTAACCATTTCGTATGATTGATAACTGAATATTTAAGATGAACACGTAATTGTGTTTGCCGTCAGCCAAAGGCCTCAATATTTATTAAACATAGACACCATCAAGGAATCAGGATCGATCTGATAACGTTTGCGAAAAAAATATAAATATATCTCATGATGAAATACAAAATTAACAAATTAAAATCTAAAAGTTTATTTGCTGTGTGTTTCAAGGAATGCAATCGTTACGAGTGAAGTTTCATATGATAACAAAAATATATACAATTGTTATTTTTACTTGCAAGGAAAACGGTTGTAAAGGAGATATTATTCGTGTTTTAGTAGTGAAGTAATTCCCGGAATAGATAATAATAAATTGTGAATGTATTTTAGTGAAGTTCTTATATAATTTCGAATTCGTGGGAAAATAAGGGGATACCCAACAAAGGCGGAGATTTAATCTTTGGAAATCCTTTATTATTTTAATTCTAATAAATTACTACCATTTGGGATTTTCAATAATTCATTAAAGCTTAATTTTTGAAAAGCCGTTCTATGCAGAAAGTAAAGTTTTTAATCAAAGTAAAATGTTTGTTTTTAACTAAAAAAATGGAAACATTTCCTTTTTGCACTGTGAAATATGTATTCTAATTTGTAGATGCAAAACACGACACCAGGGGGAATTAAAAGCATATCATTATTCTTTGCCATATTGTTCATGTATACGTGACGACAACCTCTTTTCACAAACTTTGATTTCGTAAACTCTACATCTTCTCCATTCAATGATCAGGAAACACGACTACGTCTTTAGGCTATGTACAAAAAAAAAATGTTAAAATAAAAATGTCAGATGAAATTTTCAAAATGATTCAACTTGTGATGGAAATTTGTTGTGCTCAATTTAAAATTTATGAATGACAAAATCGCTAACTCTTTTTTGACAGTTTCGTTATGCACAAAATCGATACACTTAATCGATTATGTTTGACGACAAAGTGCATTGCAACTTTAAAAAAAATATAACGACGCGCAGCAACTTTCTGGCGCTTCGTCTTGCATTACCAAAACGTCATTATTACTTTTTAAACAATTTTTTTCGCGTTACTTTGATGCTAGTCAGGAAAAATATGCAAACTTAATCACACGGAACAAATTTTTTTCTGAAAATTGAGCATCAAAAGTTGAACAAAGTGATGGAATATGTTAAAATGATCGTCGTACTGAAACAATTTGCCCATCAGTTATAATTTAAATTTCGCCCGAATCCATATAGTTTAAAAAAAAAAACTGTGCCCCAAACTGTGCAAGTTGGTAAACATTTTTTTTTTTTCATCATTTAAACTTTTTTTTCTTGTCGCATTATTTTTATTACGCCAGTCTGAGATGGACAGTTTCAAAAAGTGAACAATACAGAAATAATATAAGGAGGCTTTAACAGAATGACGGTATGGAGAAACGGTGACGTTGTAACAGCAAGTAGATGTACCAAGTACACGCCTACTACAGTGTACGCGCACCTGACTCTACCGAGGAGAGTCGAGATTTACGAGGGGTTCTTGAACAGCCAGTAAATTTTCCCAAGTCTTGGGCGTACCGGATAACTTCTCTTTTTCTTCGGCATCTCTGTTCGTCTAGCTCCGTTTCGCTCGGCTAGTTGGCTGCAATCGCACACGTACCTCATAAAATATGACTCTCCCGCGGTGACGATCGACGAGCAATCGTTTCCGGTAGTCGTCATTATCGCCCGTGCCCAAGATCGATATTTAGATTACCACACTCTTATTCCACCATGATCGCTTCACTTCGTACCTTTTACATACGCGTATGGTCTATTGATGCCACATGATAAACATCGTTCCATAGTTCATCCGGTTGTGAAAATCAGGCACCGGTTTTACCTCTGTGGCAATTTATTCAAACAGAAAGACTGGAATTATTCACACGGAAAATTGTGGAACCGACTTAAACAGCAAATTTTATGAGTTTTGAATTGCGATTAAGCTCGATATTTCAGTTGTCATGTCGGCTCTCGAGATATTTTATTACAAAATTTCAAAAGTTTTATCTCCTAAAGGATAGGATATATTTTGCGATATTATCTCAGTTATCTTACATCTATTAGAGGATTAATTGCAGCAGGTGATGGATCATGTTTTATTCTTCTCCTGCAGTACGAGTGGGTTCATCCTCGAATCGAGAAAATTTTTATATTCAAGTTGAAATTGAAAATGATTCCATTAAAAAATACCTTTTCTTGAAAATAAATCATGGAAATACAAATATCGCGTCTCTGTAATATTTGCATAATCCTCGAAACAGAGTCTGCAGTTCCTATCAGAATCACCGGCTAATAAAAATAATTTTCGTGCAGTCGTTTTGACCCGACTTTCGTACGGGGCAAATACTGTGTTTGGCATTAAAAAATTCAGGAGCTAACGAAATAGCTGTCGCCCGACAGAGTTGGCTTGTCGCGGGCTCGTAATCAAGACGGAATAATTGTTTACGTTAGCGATGAGCCCGCTGCCGACTCGTTACGAATGAACTGCGAGCCAAAAAAAAACATCACCTCTGTTACCAAATTGATCCCCCCCACCCGGATGAAAATCTCGTGACAATTCAGCTGGAGCGATTTGAGTTTTAATTGTCCTGTCGCATTGGTAATAACGCGAGTTGAAATCTTTTCAAGAACCTCGACAATTTAAATAACGCCCTTTGTTATCTCAAATCTGCCGATCTGATTAATTGATGTTAATGGGGTCTTTTCGTGCGATTGTATCAGTGGTTCAATTATTGCTACGAAGCTCAGATTATACTTTCGAGCTGAGACTCTCAATGCTTAGCAATCTTTCACAGTCGTAGTAAATAATTGGGTCGCAGGAGTGTTGTTCAGTTCAGTTTGTATAATAATTCGAACGCGAAATACTTCCCCATTGTTGAAGTATGCAAATGCAATGTTTTTCTTACCTCCAAATGAGCTCTTATTTGTTTTCCTTGTCGTAGAAAAATCGAATATAACAGTAACATCATTAACTCTCGTTATCAATAATTACAATTTTGACTCGAATCGTAAAACATTTGTTATAATTCAATTTCAATAAATTATCATATCTCCGTTACGATGCGTTATAATTGAAATAAAATTTGAATTTCATATTGTCATATATTGACGATCTATTATCAATATGACAAATCTTTTTTATCATAAATTCCGATTGTTTTTTTTTCGTAATTGTCACAAATTTTAAGAACATTAGGATTAATCACATGAATTTCTGAGAACAACACAATTCAATTTTCTTGTTACAATTCCAAACTCGTAATTCTATTTGTAATGTTAGTATGTAAATTTTACATTAAATACGAATCCCTAGTCCCTATTATATCCTTCTGCATTTCTAATGAGGCGAATGCAAATATTAAATTTATGTACGCCCAAATGAATCACAAAAATATAATTGCAATCTAACTATCAAATTTGTGAAAAATCGTGCACATCCATTTTGTCACAATATATTTTGAAAAACACAAGATATTAAGACTGATGCAGATTGCTATAACTGAAAATTACATACACGCAGGCACCAAATAAATTACAACTAAAAACAGAAAGGTCGTTACAAATTATATATAGGTATATTTTATTTCAAGATAGGATTATACCGGTATTGCCATAGTGGTTTTTTTCTCATCTAAATGTTGCGTGTACAGTGTTGCTCTATAACATTACTCAGTGATTGCGTACGATTTATAACGTTTCACAAAGTGAGGAAAATCGATACAGCTGGGCATTAAAAAATTACGACTCGAGGTGTGATATTATCGGCAGTAACGTATATTGTGTCGTTGTTCGTTAATGGTCAATAGTAACGTCGAAGATTGCGGAACACACCGCTATAATTAAGCGCGAACAAGAGAATTTCATACGAGTCTCATAATTATTGGTTACGACGTCGTAACGCGGGCCACACGGGCGTCACAATAAATCCGACACGCTGGTTGAAAAAAAAAATTGTACTCTCGTCAATTAATTAATCACATATTAATTGCCCTGTGGAAAAATACAATTTTTTTTCCTCGTAAAAATTTGCCACTCAAAGAGGCAGAAAATTGAATTACTTCATTAGTGCGTACAACATGTTCAATTATGATTCACTGCTTTCACAATTTCGTTAACTTTTGCGAATCCGAAAATTAATGAATTAGCGCTATAATTAATATCGCGGTTAACTTTGGAACAATGCTCAAACTTCTTTTGTGTCATCCCATGTGTTGTCACTTTCATAACTTATAACGCTACAATATAGCTAATTCTAATTCATAGTCGACTCCTGCGCTAACTTTGCGTTACAATTCACAGATCCTGTCAATTAATTGTCAAAAGCTACAATTTATCACTACATCACATAATTTGTAACTTTATTTCGATTCTCGTTAATTTAGTCGTTCTGTATGAGGAAGCCTTTTTTTCAAACGTGAAACAAATTTTTTAATCTGAATAATTGGTTGCTGTAGTAATGTGGCGTTTGTCACATATGGTACATTGATACGAGGAGCAACGACATTTGCCTGTTTAATGACGTGAATGCATGTTCACAATACCAAATGAGATCTCAATTCTTGCGGTTACGCAACATCTAGAAATTGTGCCTGACGTAGCAAGACACTTGTCTAGTAGCGGTTCCGACTGCACTTGTAACGTGATGTCTGACTCAATACGTAGATTTCCACTGCGGTCAACAATAAAAGCAACTTGTCGTTGTAATTCTATCGGGTATCTTTGCATTTTATTCTGCATATTCACATCTGTAACTCCAAGTTCCATATTATGTTTATGAAAATTTGTATAACGTCGAACGGAATATACATATCCAAACTATATATTATTCCACTTATAAAACAAATATAAAAGTAAAATAACTTCATACAAAATAAGTACAAATGTCTGATTTCTATTTGAAATATTTCTACTGAATTTTTTTCATCTTAAATTTTGTTTTTGACAACCACTTATTGAATTTCATTAATGCAAATTACCAAAAACCGACCCAAACTTAAAAATTTGAGTACACAAAATTTCCTAGCAATACGATTTTTGTTATTTGTATTATAATTTTTCATTCCGAACTATCAATTAATTTTTTTAATCCTACTGTTATTTACTTCTCAATCAATATTGATAAACGGCCATTTGAAAAGATAAAAATTTTGCAAGATAAATGGTATAGGTTTTGAGAAGGGTTTAAATTTTAAAATTGATTGTCATTTATTCACATCTGCACTTTCATTATTCTTTCTTTGTCTTCAGTATTTTATTTATTTTGTATTTATATGACAAGTATGTACTTTCTTTTAAACGAGAACCACTTCATCTATACTACAATGCGACCTAAATAGTGTACGTGAATCATATGAGTGTCTGTGTGAAAGACCTATTTACAGAGAATGTTTACCGTGCGAATCATGAGCTACATTCGGTTCCGCGGAGCAGAAATCAATGCGGTCCACGTGACCTAACGTACCTGGTGACAATGCGATCCGTCGCAAAATTATCGAACCATCAGAGTCTTCGCGGAACAAAGACAATAATTCAGCGCGCTTCTTTCTCGCGGCAATTGGTCCATCGGTTATTGTGTTCAAACTGTACATTGTTAATATTCGCCTGCGGAGCGTGACAAATCGTTAGATAAATTTGATCAATGCACCAAAGTCGTTTCGATAAGACACCATTGTTATAACGGAAAAATGTACTGCAATAACCCGCGAAAGACGAGCTTAATATTTCGACCGTTCGGTTTACTTTTTTTGTTCACCGATCGCTGATTTAAGCAAACAAATCATGTTTTTGTTACTCTCTCTCTCTCTCTCTCTTTTATTTTTATTTTTTCTCCAATTATCACAAACAGATTTCATAAATTTTGTACGACCGTTAAACGTTGTAATTTAAATTGATGTTCATCTAGCAATGAATAATGCAAATCGCTGGATGTAGCAAAATTTCTTGCTCCTTCTTCGCTGGTTAAAAGAAGACAAATCACTGCCGAACATAACTCTGTAACTTGAACTTAACATAAGTATTTCCCTACCAAAAGTATTGCTACGCGTATCGTACAGCGCAAACTTTTTTCAAACTTTTTCCGCACAAATTTTAGAAATGTACGCTCATGAGATGTATGTGTCTCGAATTATTCAATGTGTAACTTGAATTTGAACACAACCGTGCTCGTGTATTACACGACCGGCTGTTTGTCGTTTGTCGCGAAAACTAAACGTATCTCATGCATTTTTTTCAGTCCCGCGAAGCGTTTTAATTCTGTAAAATAACAAATCACTTTCGCAAGATTTTCTACTTCTTTCTATATATTTATTATTGTCAATATGTAACTTCCTTTTTGAGAGAACAAAATTTTACAACGAAAACGTCTGATAATAACAAATTAAGATTAATTAGATCTGCGAGCATAAAAAGATTAGAAAATAAAGTGGTTGCGACGGAAGGCCGCTCATAATCGTGAATAACGTGGGACGCTCATGTTGCATAATTACATAACGTATATGAAAAAGGCAAAAGTGTCGCTGTCTAAGAAGCAAGCGCGATACTCGTTCTAATCTAGTCGCCACGAGTGTCGCCGTTTGTGCGAAAGTAACGCGAAAAGCTTTTTCCCGCAAACACATACTGTTCAGGTCGTTTACCGCGCTTCATAAAGAGAGTTTAATTAAGCACGGACACCAGCTGTATACACACGCCGGAAAGTTTACGTCATACATTTGCAAGCCAGCGCACGCCAACTGAAAACCCTAAGAGATTCCCTTTCACGAAGATATTATTCGCTGGCCAAATGTTTTCAATTTATTTATTTGATATTTGTTAGAGATATTAATATATGCATTCTAAAAATGTTGTTACAATTGTGCATCAAGGCGTAGGTCTGCCTCCACGGAATATATAACGAGGCAGATTATTTTTAATCCCTGCATGAATTCAAAATATAATCATTAATGGAACATCCGCGAGATTATGGTTGGTGCGGTAATTTCGAATTAAGTTTAATTGAATTTAATTGAGATGTTAATTTTTGACTGAATTTTTCGTACAAAGTCTCATGTTGCATTTACAATTTCAGCTCCGCCGCAGTCAGTGGAAATTACACCGACGCCAGAAAAAAGCGAGGTCCAAGTGGGACAATCAGTCCAAATAAGTTGTACAGTGAGAATGGCCAAGCCCGCTGCACGTATAATTTGGTACCGACAAAATGCACAGATCAAAGGTGGCGATAGTATGATTACGTCGATCCCTATTGAGGAAGGTAAGCAATGATGCATTAACTAGTACGCTTGTACCATTGATAATCGCTTTGTCTCTTTACGCTACATAAATTAATCAATTAATATCAAAACTGCCTGAAACCACCGCAATCAGTTCAATTCACCGATAAGGATCGTGCAACCTTTTTAGGGCACTAGGCTAAACGATTCGGTGCTAAAGTTCACCCAATTTCGTTGATACGATGATTTGTATGCAACTCGTTTGATCATTTATAATAATCGTATCAATAATTCGAGAGAGGCCATAACTGTGGAATTAAATAAAACTGATTCTATCAATTATTCATTGGCTCGAATAATCCGATCGAAAAATGAACAAAAAATGAAAATCAAATTATCTCTCGTTCTTGATTCTTTGTCAGTTGTCAAATTGCACGGGGAAAATATAAATGTTTTAATTCATTCCGTCGGCACTCTTTTCTCTTTAACGACACCGGTGAACATAAGAAACGCAGTTAATGCAGTAACCAGCACAATAAAAAGCATCGGAGACACAAACTCGAAACGAGAAAAATGTTAATGCTTTTAAAACTTGGTTCTCAAAGATCGATTTGGCGATGTTAAATCGTCGTGAGTTTTCATCCCGACGACAAGAAGACTCTTAGCAGCTCGCCAGATATTACTTTGTATGTGCCGGGTGGATTCGGGATGATCGATTTCGGTGACAAAACGCGCTCGTCTAACGAGACATTGGCAAATCTCAGGACGGCGAAAAAAGTGTACGAATAGCGCCGCACTTTTTCGCCCCCACCCGAGTTCGTTTTCGGTCAATTGGTTAGTACATAACTCTGGCACAGCTCCAGTTGCCCAAAATCAACGCTTTTGAGCTTCTTTTTTACGATTGCCCCAGACGCTGGATTATTCTCCGTCGCGATGAATCAACCGGGGCTTTGAAAAGAAAATCGTAAACGTTTTTCAATTTCAACTTGATTCAAAAAATTTTGGGAACAAGAAAAGTGTTCCGGGATGATGTGATGTATTCGACCTCAACACACGAAATCGTAAATTTTCGTATGCGAGCGGAGCCATTGGACGCGGCCATGACCAACAATAAAGCTTAATCTCGCAAATGGATGAAAGCATGTCCGGAGGCTTTTAGCTGAAATCTAAGTGGTCTCAAACAACTGTTTTCTGTTGCACATTAAACTTTCACGCGACGATAACAATTGCACTTTGCTTGGCATTTTTGCCTCGTTTCATTCAGCGCGAGAAAGTAGCCGTAATTATTTTCGTGCCGCGTGAAGCGAACAATTATGCGACGCCCAATTTTTTGCACTAATAGTTCACCCTGCTATTCTTCTTCTCAAATAACATTTATACAATAACCATTTTTTTTTCACAAACATTTTCAAATTGCACATGCCTGATTTGTTGCACAATTATCTCTGCTTAACTATACTTTGATTTATAAAAAAATGTATCTTCTTTTTTTTTGTAATTTTTTGCCTGCACTGATGTAATATGAATACGTGATTTAACCTATGATCAAAAAGAGATTGCTTTTCAAAGTTTTTCTTTCTCCTCTGCTAAATGAATTATGTATCAAATGAAATTTGCTTCGACCGTTGTCAATGTACGACATCAATGTTTTTGATAAATTATAAACACGAGTTATCGCCTATTTTTTGTCCTCTGTATTTACATCACAAAGGTTTGGTTCATTCGGGTTTTAATAGTAATTTAGTGATTCAGAAAGTATTATCAGTTGGAATGTTTAACGAGCCATACAATCGAATCTAAAACTGAATTTAAAATTCGATCACATTAAAATTGTATCAAAAAATACAAATTCGTCGTTTCATCATGATAGTAATCGTGATAGTAAATAATTTTGCTCTCGTCCTCTCAGATGATTATTTTCATTATATATTCGAGAGCAATTTTTGTTCTCTTTTTCGGACCAGATGAAAAGCTGATTATTTGATCAAGTCGTTGAAAAACATTTTGCCCCATACCAATTTGGACCTCAAATAGCGCTCATTCAATGTTTCAATTTTGATGCAGGAACAGTCCTCCAGGGATCGAAGAAACGACTGGAAAAGTACAACACAAATGCTTCGATTACAATCGTGCCGACGGCCGACGACGATGGGGTTCTTTATGCTTGCGAAGCGTCTCATCCGGCGATTCCCGCGGCGAGGCCGATGCGAGCGACGGTTAAGTTATCAGTGCTGTGTAAGTAATTCCGTTTCAGTTGTGCAAAAAGCCGCGCAACTGCAACGCTTTCATTTTCGCGTGACTCTGGTGCCTTATTACTTGACCGATTATACAACATGACCGATTAAACGATTCAACATTTGAATTATTCATGCACGTCACGCAACCGAGTAATTGATACGCACTTGCTCGACTTGCCGCACGTTTAATTAGCAGAAAATCTTTAATGCTCGATATCTTGCAATTTTCTGCCGTGCACATCTCATATCTTTGTACCGGTTAAAAATCTAGGCTACAAATTACAGGTCATTAAGTGTCTGCTCTGTGCGCGTTATCGATTTTCAGGTCAGTTGTCGCGATGATGTTTACGTTGCCAATCAAATAAATAATTAAGCCGTTAATTTTGGATCAGCGTTTTTGTATCATTAATCTAGAGCAAAGGATGAATTGCAATTGACGTTGAAAAAAAGAGTGAGTTTTTCCCACAGTTAATGTTTTAATGGCGCTGTTAACATTATTATAATAAAAAAATAATTCGCCAAAGCACAAAATTTGAAAGGGATATTAAAAAAGTTATAATGAGCGTTATGGTCGTTTTCGACACTGCGAAAGTGCGCAAGAGCAGCGAGGTAAATAATTATAGTTCGGCGAATTTTCGTCCGCGTAACAAAAACAACGTGAAGAAGTTTGCGTGAAGGTAGAAAAAAAACCCGGTGTGACCTATGGATCGCGCTCCAACGTAAGAGTTAGAATTTAATTTCTCGTACTTGGACTTGGGCGTTGTTGTAAAAAAAGGAGCATAGTTACTCTTATAGCCACGTCTTTTACAAAAGCAATTACAATTAAACAGCGAAATTTACTTTATGCGGTCACCAATTGACAAGTCAGAAGTGGAAAGTTTGGCCGCGAAAGACCTCTCTAGTGAAGTTCCATTATGTTCGCCCGAAAGAAAATGGTGACGTTTAATAAATGTCATCGTAAATTTTGTCAAGACTTTAAGAAATAAATTACCAACACGCCCCGCGGTCGAATCCAATTTCTCGAAAAAGTTTATACAGCTCTTTGATTGCAAAATCTAATTTGCCTTGAAATTTTTGATTCCGATTCCACGCATCTTCGCGGACGAATTTTAATTCAAATCATGAAACTTGGTAGGTTTACGTACATGTATATACTAAACGCGTATATTGTATAACATTATCATGATTATCCGGTGCAATGAAGTTAATACACTTGCATTAGATTACCGGAGCCGGTGAATATTTGCACAAATAACATATAATGTTGTCATTACTCCGTGGTCCAATTAAAACTATACCACCGACGATCTCCATAAACGAAAAAGATACCTCCGTCGACCGTTCGCGTTGAATTCATTATCGTGGCATTTGCCTATCGCATCAAGATAGACAAAACCGCTTCTTGAAACGCCATCAATAGCCGTACTTGCTGAACACGGCCTGACTTGCACAAGTATGATTCCACGTTGAAAACATAGCGAGTCGTTTGGTATGCGCCCATGCTGTTGAATATGCAACAATGTTTTGTTTTGACATTCTCAGATCCTCCCGGACAGCCGTACATCGAGGGATACAGCGAGGGGGAAACGTTACACCGCGGGCAAGAGGTGGAATTAATTTGCAAGTCGCGCGGCGGAAACCCACCGGCCCGGATTGAGTGGTTTCGTAATAACGAGAAGGTAACGTCCATTTACCGAACGGAGTCATCGGTGTCCGCGAGCTCGTACACCTTCACCGCTCAGGCGACGGACGACAAATCCCGCTACACCTGCAAGGTATCCAACTCCATGACCGTGTCACCAATGCTCACCCACGTTGACCTGCGTGTTCTCTGTAAGTACACCTTTACCTACGAGCGGACAAATCCGTATAACCGCCGGATAAACGGACTACCTAATTGTACCTTTGAACTGTTGTTTGCTCGGTTTCATGATTGTCTGAACAGCTGATGTCTAGTCTTTTCCTTTAATGACAAATGTACTGTCACATCACGCGTCAAATACTCCATTGATCAATTATTTTATTCGCATCAATATTAGATCCGACTCAGAAGTGAATAAGTACAATTAATATTAAATCAGCTCAGTTCTGACTTGTAAATAAAAAGTCGTTTTGGTCATTAATTTGAAATTAGAGACACCTTTCTTTACTTTTTTTTCTTTTTTTTTGTGGGGGGTTTTCATTTTACTGTGTCAATTACGAGACAAAACACTGATGACATTTCAAAGAACGGATGTGTGGATTTTTTATTTCGCGTGAAATACAAAGTTGGTAAAATTGGACCGAAGTTCGTTTATCTGAATTATATATTGTGAATGAAGCAGTAGAAACTTTGGACCACAATTTCTGACACGATTGAATAATGCAAACATCAAATCTATTTTCGCTTCAGTTGCACCGAAATCCGTGAAGATTGACGGTCCAAACCAAGCCCGGGTCAACGAAACAGTGACATTAACATGCACGTCGGAAAATTCAAATCCCGCAGCAGACATCACTTGGAACAGCGACAAAGAAGGGATAGTATTCAACAGCACGTCGAGATCCTACCTGGCGCCCGAAGGAGGCTGGATCACCACGTCTAATATAACGTACACTGTCAGAGCGGATGACAAAATAGTATTTATGTGTCACGGGAACAACAAAAACCTGTTGACAAAATGTCATTAAAACTCACAGCCTCAGTGTGATTTGTAAGTGTAGTCCTAAGCCCTTGATCCTGCAACAAATTTTGTTTACAACAAAAATTGTACTTTTTGTGGACTGGATTTGATTATCAGATGATTGCAACCTCTTGTGTCTCAGCTCAGTTGAGTGAAATATGATCAACTTATAATTTGTGTGCAAAGTATATCTAGCTGGTAGAGAAGATACTATTCTGATAGTCTACCCTTAATTTGCTTAATGAAACATAAGAGTCTCCATAACGACCTATTTTTATCATCGCAACTACCGAGGTACGATCGAGAATAGCCACCATAAAAAAAAAACTTACTAGATACATTATACGTGAGAAAGTGGATTATGTTGATCGTAAAAAGTTTGTCCAATCTAACAAATTTTTTTACGACTGTTGCATAAACAATGCTCATCCGTTAATCAACAAGCGAAGCAGGTTGCAATAATTTGTTAACAACAAAACCATATCCACGATGTCAAAAATATTGTTTGCATAGTTTTTGCCAACTAATTAATATCCGAGTGGAGCTCTACAATTTAATCGTTGAAAATCTTGCAGATCCGCCTACAGCGCTTGTACTTAATGGTTACGACGGTGAGTCGTACATAAACACGGGCACTGTTATAGAATTAATTTGCACCGCCTTGTCTGGAAATCCACAGCCGGAGATAACGTGGTACAAAAACGACAAAATCGTACGTACAAAATACATCTTGCACGATTAATCATCCAGCCGAATAGCACCGGCAGAGCATAATTGCATAATCGATTTCGTACATTTCAGGTCGACGGTGAAATCTTCTCGAGGGAAGACCTTACGGTCAGCAGCAAATTGACCTTTGTAGTTAATGCTTCTGACAATGAAGCAAATGTGCGCTGTGAGGCAGCTAATTCGGCGATGAAAATACCCCTCAGGAAAAACGTCACTCTCAAAGTTTATTGTAAGTGAGGCATAATTCATCATCGAAAGTTCAATTTATACCAAACAAAAATTGTCCGAAGTGAATACAAAATTTAGCCACTTGTATATTCGCGTATTGATTAATCTATGGTTGTTATAATTAGTTCCACCTGAGAGTGTCAAAATCAGAAGCTATCCGGAGAAACTGAGAGCTGGTTCAGTCGGACGTCTGGTTTGCGAATCAAGCAGCAGCAACCCTGCCGCGGAGATGTCATGGTGGGAGTCAGGAACACCTATCAAGAAATTGCCAACTACTAATAAGCCTGGACTTCATGGGGGGTACTTGTCGACAGTCGAACTGCTACTGAACCTCACCGAGGATATGAACGACAAAGTTTACACATGTCAAGCCAGAGCTGCTCCCATTGGGAGGACTGCCCATGACGCAATCACGCTTAACGTTATGTGTAAGTCTACAAGATTCGAATTTATCCTAATTTAAAATTATATTGTATAATTTGAATTTACAGTTGCTTTTATTGACAACATGTTCGTGGGTCTTTACAAACCACGTGTATTGAAATACACGAGTTACTAATTAAAGATTTACCGACGTTAGTACAAACATTAATTAATGATAAGTGTATGTTTTTGGTAGACAAACCGATTTTCGAGGAATTCGATCCAAGTGAGTTGTCGGGGATGGAGGGCGAACCCTTTGCCATTTCTGTAGTTGTCAATGCGAATCCGTCGGAAGTAAGTTACACTTGGAAGAGAGACGGACTGCCTCTAAGCAACAATGCCAGAAGAATCATCGCTCGTAATTCAACGTTAAACATCACAAGGCTCGAACGCCAGGACGCAGGCATTTACACCGTCGAGGCAATAAATCATGAAGGAAGGGCGTTTTACAATTTGAGTTTGAACGTTAAGTGTAAGTAGAATTCGCTTATTCAGAAAATCGTTCATTATTAACGGCATCGTTTGCACAAAAGCGAGTGTGCCAGAAACTGGAGTTGAAATGAATTTCAGATATATTTGATTTTCATTATAAGAATCGCGTGGAATTATGAAATGAAACGGAACTTGAAATTCGAACGTAGACATCAAACTTGTAACACTGTATTCACAAATTTTGCAATTTTTCATTCGTAGACCCTGCCAGGATAATTCGTACTTCACCGTCAGGCATCGTCCATTTACCATTCCAAGAGGCAGTTTTATTTTGCGAGATCGATGCAAGCCCGATGGACCAAAATTTTGTGAGCTGGTATAAAGTCGGCTCGAATGTGGATTTTTCCAGCAGGTACTCGACGTCGTTCTCCAACAACACATCGTACCTGCACATTAGGGATCCAGGTCAGGAAGACGTCGGAGAATACCAATGCGTCGTGAACAATGGCATAGGCAACGACACCTCCGCGCCCATACTGTTTCTGACGAACTGTAAGTTTTCATAGCGAAGAATCAATACCTACAGTGTATTTGCATGCAGACTAACGCACACACAAATATATCTAACCACGTTCAATGTTTTTGACAGTCATGCCGGAAATGATGAATACGCCGCTGACAAGAAAAGCCGCCTCGAATAAAGGCGTCGCCGTGCATTTGTCCTGTAGAGCACAGGGATCCCCTATGCCGCAGTTCTCGTGGACGTTCGAGGGGAAAACATTGTCGACCAGCAACTCGCACAAATATAGCCTGGCGAGCAAGAACGTGAGTGGCGTGTCAATCCTTTTTATCCAATTTCAGAAATTCAGATTTTTATCTAAAATGGTCATTTTTGATAAATGAAAACAAAAAAACACACCTCACTACCACTCGGAAATTCGCTTTCCAGGTGTCCGCTCTGATTGGACAATCAGTGTTAACGATAAATCGCGTTACCGAACACGATTATGGCAAGTACCAATGTCACGCGAAAAATAGCATGGGTCATGCAAACGACACCGTGGTATTCACCCGAACGTCAGAGCCGGATCAGCCGTCCGACCTGGAAGTCTCCAACGTAACACACGACAGTGTTACACTGGTTTGGAAAAGAGGTTTTAACGGTGGTCTACCCACGTCGCACCGAATTCGGTGGCGAGAAGCGCTAGACCATGAAAGTAGATATAAATACATGGACATCTCGCCCGGCGATTACAAAGCGACGGTCACTGGATTATCGCTCGGCACCTACTACGTGTTCAGCATCCAAGCGAGAAACACCATGGGCGAGAGCCACTATCTGCCCGATCTTGTCAAAGTGCAAACACTACGTAAGTAGTTGGACTGATTTTATATATATATTTTTTTTTCGAACGTAGACATTTGCTTTGATTAAAGCTTCAACATAAGCTACATAGTTGAACATTGAATTCATATAGATTTGTTATACTAATATCTAGTAGAGTTTTTTCGAAATCTGACTTTTGGAGTTTAAATTCATTTTTTATTTTTTCATTTTGCATCTCAATTACTCCGAATGTCAGACCGTAGACTTTTGAAACTAGAATTGAAAATAGTCGGATATGAAAACGTCAGTTTGATTAAATTGAACGGATTAGAGAGTTCGACATCTGTTAAAGTTTTAACATACCTTTTTCGGATTGCAAGTTCAAGTAGACATGTTCGTTTACATTCGATTAACAAAATTCTTTTTCTCGATGCCTGGTACTGTTAAGATTTTACAAAAATTTTCACACGTTTCAACGATCGTTTGTTCTCACCACGATTTGTATGCAAAATAAGTGAACTTTTTGTGCATGAAATTATGTTCAACTTTGTTCATACGTTTTAAAATGCCAAGATAAAAAAAAACGTTCACTCGCATAATTTTTTTCCCTGAAAAATTCACAACAAACAGCAGTATCAATGGTTTTAAAAGAAAAGAAAAGAAAAACACTTTACAAAATATTTAATGCGAACTCGCAGTGGAGATTTTGCTAAAAATTTTTTTCTCCTTTCAATACCACCATTGTGTAAGTTCAAATGAATTCAACATAGTTTGTAATTTTCTGTGGGAAAAAAAGTTATGGTGAAGAATTTTTTATTTTTTATTTTTGGTGTTGGCATATGACATTTAATTATGATTACGTTGAGAGTCTAGTGTTTAATCAAGTGAAACAATCATATTACATGTTCAGTGAAATCACAGTAGCATTCATATTCATTGCATTTAACCCTAATCACCATGTATTCGTACATATATCCGACCATTCGTCAACACATGTCTGTGGGAAAATAAGATCATAATATGTTTATATTAAATAATGAATCAATGTTAAATCTAACAGTAAGACCGAACTGTCGCGTTCAATGCTCATCATTGGATCATGCATAATCATATTTTAATAAAGTACAAACATAATCAAAATTAATACCCAATTAACATGATCGCGAAGAATAATACATAAAATTGCCTCAGAGCCTGAAGCTAATTAATATCAGTGAGAAATGGCAATAAATTAACTGAGAATAATCAATTGAGGGATTAATCACAAAGAGTGATCAATATTGGAGTAGTTTAACAAAGCATAACATAATATCACACGTTGCTGCATGTGTAACAACATCAGGGTGATGGGGGGAATTGGCTTGGGTTGCAGGCGAGGTACCACCCACCGAATTGACCGTCAGCGAGATCAATTCCTCCTACGTCATCGTCATAATCATCGTTGTTTCTGCCTGTGCTTGTCTTCTCATTGCTACGCCCATAGTCTATGCTACATTTGTGTCAAAAAAGAAGAGCCAACGTTCTGGTAATTATTTCTCATCCATTATCGTACCTTTTTTTTCTTGCTATTCTTAGGCCCGAATAAAGCGGAGAATCTGCCCGATGTCCTGTTGGAAAAGGGGGACTTTCCGATGAATTACATTTATACCATAGCCGCAACATCCATGGTCTTTTTTATTGTTAATCTCTTCATCATGTTTTGGTATATTGTGCGAAAACGAAACAAAGATCGTAAGTTCTACGCTTATCATTCTACAAGATAATTCAGCATCAGAGTCAACCTCCGTGATAAAAAAAAGCCTCTTTCATTAAATTCATTGCAAATGTGTATTAACGTCCATCCGTCTGCGTCTGCCAGACTTGAAATTAAACAAAACAAGGCTCCTCTCAATAGATTCGTATAGGGGGGGAAAATTAATCTTTATTCAACTCTGATGACTGATAAAGATAAACCGGATCGTCAAAGTCATTTGCCCTCGAGGCTCAGAGGTATACCATGTTACCTTTTAGCATAGAAAGTTATCGCCTTAAGAGCTTTTGAGTTTGGGAATCAACTTTCCGTCCGGTTTTCTTAATGCATTAAAATTTATTCGGCAGACATGCCGGATGTCCTGAAAGTCATTTAAATGTTTTAATCGGCGAGCTCTTAAGGCGCATTAACAAGTGCGCGGTAAATGCGGATATCATACATTTTTCAACGACGCTCCGGTTTTTCTTCTGTGTTTAATACGAACTTATTGGTGCCACATAAACAGTTAACTTCTATCCAGTTTGAACAGGATGCATACAATAATGAGAAACGTGCTTTGTTTGAACAGGTATTAATAAATCACAAACAGCCGACATGTACGCTCCATCAACGGTCAACGGCGACACAATGACAGGCGAACTAAGTTCGGTGTCCGACGAGAAGAGCGATGTTAACTTCGACGCTAATGATTACGTGGTCAGTGCCATCAGTCAATATGTTCTTAGTAACAAGTAATACCGGAGGGTAGGTTTGAGTTCTGTTAACCCCTTTTTTTCATTTATTACCTTATCCCAACTCACACTCTACTAACTTCTGCATCCCCCGACCAGACCAGACTTTTTTTCCCCTCTCGTTCTTTACTTGCATCCAATGTTAGTTGCTGTACTACTGCTCGTTTCCAGTACTTTTTTTACTTGCATTTATTTCAAAATACTTCTTTTTCTTTCTGTTTTTCATTTTTGTTGTCATTTTACCAATTCTATTTTGTTATTCAATCACGTTGGTCAATTGATACCTTTTTTTCGTTTATCAGAGCTCAAAATTATACCGCTCGTGCGATGCAAAGTTTACTTTGGACGAAAAGTGTAATATTTGAAAATTAGAGGAGCGCAGAGACACAAATAATCAGAGATGTTTTCATTTCATTCGCCGTGGTGAATAAAAAAAACTTTAGTTTGTGATTTCATTCAATTTGAAATTATAGAATAAACATCGCAGTAAAATCAAAATAAAACTATGCCCGTTTGTTCGAAGTTTTAATTGGTCTTTTATTAATTCAAACGGAGTATGCGAAATTTTATTTTCTGTTTGTTTAATTTAATAAATAGAATTTATTTCTCGCAAAGTAGTTTTGGATTAGCTTTTTGCCTTCGGTTTCACCAATTTCAAAAAACGCGGTTTGATTCAATTTCATTAGTTATATAACAAATGAAACTCGGTAGTTCGAGCATTGTTTATTGTATATAACATGCATTGTTATACGATTTCAGAAGCATTCAAAACATCGTTCGAGAACAAAATTTTGTTCTGCAATTGGAAACTACTTTAATAAATTACAACGCAGCTTTGATTTTACTGACAGTTTTTTTTTTTTTTTTTTTTCAAATGAATTCACAAACGGCATAAAACGTTATATGAGATTCAATTTTGAAATAATTATGATGATTAATTTAGAGTGCAGAATGAAAACCCACGAAACGGCGTTAAAATTGTTTCAACGAAAATGATGATTAAAATGGGTTACAATAATGTTAGCAAATTACATTTTCGTCCATGTAGGATATAAGTTTTGCAAAAACGTAACCACTAATTCCGATAATTGCTTGGAGTAGAGATGTTACAGCCGATAGCTCGGTGCAAGCGAGTTGAGTTATCGTCTAAGTCGTACATTTATAAGTGGGACAGAAGTAATATTTGACGTGGTATGATTACAGGATGAAGGGCGGAAAACGGCGGCGAGCACCTACTTAATAGATTCGAGCATACCAGATTACAGTAAGAGTTCACTGGAAATGCAAGTGCATCATCAGGGAACGCTTAGTCGACGTAATAATCATTTGCCGGGTATGCTGAATATGGACTCCCCGCCTCAAAGAACGACGGCCAGTGGAACTCTCTCGGGTGCGTCACCTACTGCTACTCGCCTCGAGAATCCGCCTAGGTGCCCAAACCTCTCAAGTTTATCGCTCTTGGTGTCTTCTCGCAGTTGGCCAGACTTTGTCTCGAAATTCAGTTACGAGACACGACGTGCAACGCGCAAAGGAGAAAAAAGAACGAAAAATAAAATAAAAAGCACTAACTCGTTTCAGAGCTTGAGCAAAATTAATAAGCACACGAGATAAATGTAAAAAAGAGTTGCACGTCGAGAAGGAGAGTGCTCTTGACATTTGACCCGACGGTCTGGCCAGCAACCATCCATCTCCCTTGTGCTGAATGTCTCATGTTTTTCATCGAACTCGCGCATAAATTAAAACTTCATCCATTAAGCACGGGGATAACGATCGATCCGAGTTGCATAACGACGCCACAATCATACTCACTTCAAATGTCTCAAGCGTTCGGATCACCCCCCGCTGATCAGCATGACGAAACGTTCAAGTAGCTTGCTTGTTATCCTTGTTTCTTTTTACGAACGTTGCGCACGCCGCGGATGTGTATATGTACGCATAAAGCATCACAAAGAGATGGCAAAGAGAGGCACGCAAGTCGGTGATACATGCTTGTGAGGTTTTTCAGTTTTGCATGTTTCCTTTTTTTTTTTTTTTTTTTTTCATATCATATCGCATCGCATTTTTCGACCCATATCAAATGGTACCACGTAGCTGGAAAATGGATTTTCCTGCTTTCAAAATTGTGCAGTGGGGTCTCTCACGGTGTGCGTATCAAAAGTCCTTCTATTCATGAATGTTGATAGCCGCACACACAAACGCCACTGCTCTCTGAAGTTCGAATTCGACTACCAATTTTAGAAAAGTCAATCGATATCTCACAAGCCATAGGTGTTTCAAAGATAGTATAAAAAGTTGTTTTTTGTTTTTTGGAAAAACAATCTGTCTTTATTAATCAAATTATAGTTAGAGCCAGTGTTTCATTTGTTAAGCAATAATTTCACGTTCAATAATGCAATAAATTTAATAACGAAACCTTGCTGAGGTTGTTCTGTGTGAAACTTGAAATTATAAAGTTACTTAAAACTATTCAGTATTAATTAATAATAACGACCATGAAGGATGGAGCTTTAATAAGAAAAACAAGCAATTTCTCAAACTTTATGACATGCAGAACTTATTTGCTAATTGGATTTTCTTCTATAGGTAAGAAATTAAAGCCACGCGTTCGCTCCGCCACTGATAACTCAAGAATCATAAAAAGCACTTCAAAGGTCAATAAAATGTAACGTCGAGAGTATTGGCGTTAACAAAGTTTATAACAAAAAAGATGATCTTAAACTTTGTTTGCGATAAAGCGATAGAAAATATGAAACTAATAAAGACGCACGAAGATAATCCGACCGGTTCACTTGGTTGGAGGTTGGATAAAAATATGTGTCTGATGTAATTTTGTTTGGTTACAGCCTCGAAATCGAGTTACATAGGGAATCCGAGTCCTGCACCACCTATCGACGTCAACTTTTACAGTATGGAGAGAGACAGTGGCCACTTCATGGGGTATGAAGGGAACCCGAGCCCGGTTCCTGTGATGGGGGAGCCGGGCCCCGGAGCATACTACACTCTGGGATCAACCGGGCACCTCGGGCCGCAGATGCATGCGCACTCGCATCCACATGTCCACCCGCATTCTCATCACATGGTAGGGATGACGGCGACGGGCACGTTGACGCGAAACCGGACGCTCCCGCGACCAGTCCCCCCCCCAGACGTCACTGTTATGACTGCCGGAAAAAAGTCACCACCACCCCCTTCGGTACCCCCCCCGCCAGCTACATTTGCACTTGCGGACCCAGGCCCAGGACTTTCCCACGGGCACCCACTGTCAACTTTCAGTTCGAAGCCGTACTCTGATATTGATGGACACCTTGTTTGAGGTTCGCGAATCCAGCTGCTCTGTTTAGGTAGGAAAGTAAGCACCAGTGCTGCCCCAACTCCCGAAAATACGGATTCTGAGGAAAGCACTCGACTGTAAATCGTTGATCTGCGTCCACGAGCTCAGCCAGGTGTACCTGAATCGATGAAATGGTAGTAGTGATTACCGATTTCAGGGCGACCTTCCCCCACCCCCTCTGAGCTTCAAGATTCAGTGCCGCCTGATTTGCCCCTGTTCTTGTTCGACAAAATAATACGCCGATGGCAAGCTATTCAGAGCATTTGTCAAATTCAGTCCGCCATTATTCATGATGGAAAGTTGTCGAAGGTTTCGCGATTTCCACCCGCTCTGGTTGAAATTCATGATACCTCATCAGGCTGAAATCTGTGAAAAAGTTTTGTAACAAAGAGGAAACAGTTTTCGTACTGTCAGACCAATCATTTATTCATCCGATTACTCGCTGAAGCAAATTCGCATTTGCCTCATTCATCCTTTTCTAGCTACATTTCAATTTCCTCTCATTTTAACTTGAGATCCATTTGTTGTTGAACTATTCTGGTTATCATGACTAGGAAATTGGAACAGACTCGTCGGCTGAATGTCTTGACAAACATTTTTGCGTCGCCCTGAACTTGGCTACTACTACTGATTTCGCGCGTTCCTACACTTCGCTGACCACGTGGCTCAATGCGATTCTAAAACGCTCATAATTGTAAATACTGTACAGTAATGTTAATTCGTAATTACATTGGAATTTTGAGACTCATCGATTGACTGAATGTAACTGTGAATGCACCCGTTGATTGATGAACGTGAATCATAATTTCCATTCGAATCTCTTTGTTACGAGGGCGCTCTCTTTAATTATACTTATTGCTGTTTTTAACGATTTAGTATAAGCTGCGTGCAGATAATTTTTTTATCGCCTGAGCAATTATTTTGTAACATTTCCAACGTCGTCCGTTCTGGTAGATACAGATTGCACTGACCTTTTTTCTCCTTTTTTGATTTTGATGATAGCATTTTTGTACTGCCTTTTAACTTGAAAGAAATAGATGTCGCCATTTTTTTTTATCAACAACGACGTCGAACAACAGTACATTTTATACAATTTTTGTAATTTTTGAAAAACTTAACAGCGAATCGCTGCTTGTTATTTCTATAAACAATTTTTCTTGTATTCTATGAAAAAATTTTGAAACCCAAGTTGGCATGTTTTAAAAAAAAATTTGAATAGTATGAGCCAACAAAGATGGGTAAATCAATTTTAACGTGATATAATAACTGATTGCAATATAATTGTAGTGAATTTTTTTGTCATTTTTTTTTCTTTTTGAATATGTGATATAAAATTTGTAATTTTCTTTTGGGTCCATGTTTTGAAACCGTGTATGTTTTTGGTCTTGTGATATGTTTTTGATATTGTATGTGATAAAAGATTTTTCTCTTTGAAAGTATTGAAAGATTTCAGTCTACGAAATCGCATTACTCAATTTAATGTGTTGTCCAAAGTAGATTAAATGGGAAGATCTATGAAATCCATTTTATATGGTATCGTAATTTAATGATTCAATAAGTAAACAAAAAATAATAAATCGTTTCTATTTTGTCTTGAAAGTTTATTGTTACAACGTTATAACTTTTACGTGAATAACTCATGTGTCAATTAAGCGATGGTAGAATAAAATGAATACAGTGTAAATACGAAGCAGCGTTATTTCTGAAACCTGCGGAATAAGCTTTTACAATCTGTATCTACGCGGAATAAGTCTGATAGATCATAAGACTCGTTTCCGCTTTAACAATTTATTCAGGTCTTAGGAAATTCCGGATTTTTCGAGGCAAAATGTTAATAATGCATATTTTTGTATGATAAACTGATTATATATATGTTATTATCTAACAACAGACAATGAAATCACTTACTCTTTACAAGTACAATCAACATTCCTTTTTCTCCAACCGTGATATTTTAATTTCACGCATCCAATCAGATTTCACATTATCTTTTGTATTTCTCTGAAAATCCAAATTTTCTATTACCAAGACGAACACAATTTAACAAAACACTCGCTCGGTATTGGCCTTACGGCAAAAACTCATTTATACGGCGAAGGGTTCCATATAGAAAGGTACAAAAATGGGTGGAAACCGCAACGTTTCATTAAACGACAAATAACAAACTTTCCGGAACAAAAAGTCTCCGCAAACGTTTACATGCAAAGCCGTTACAAGAAAGCACTCAAATATGCAGTTCGTTGTTACGACGTCAGATGTAACGACACGACAACGAGAATTAAATAATTAAAAGTCCGTGTACGCCGAGCCCATCAGATGCGATTATTTGCAATTATAAAGGACCATACCAAATGAGTGTCTTGGGATGATTGTGTCAGAATGAAAAACAAGAAAGAGACAATAGTCAGTAAGGTTGGTTTCTTGACAATTCCGTTTCAAATTATGCTACGTGAAATTGTGCTTCCGGCGCAGCCAATGCGGTAAGCACAGCGATCGCATCAAGATTTTAAAACACACAAATGAAATAGCGTAAAAAATTAGCTCCAACATATGTCCACTAAATGTTTATATATACAATAAGTATGAACATAAAAATATATATTTTTGCATTTATTTCCATTTATTATCAATGTAAATACTGAAAAAAGGAAAGAATTACGTCTCACTTCTCACACTCCAGATACACATTGAAATGGATCATATGAGGGTTTCATTATGCTGTAGGCTATAATACAATACGCTAATATAATGGCATTTTAGAATTTGAATAACAAAATGTTCGCGTTATTCAAGAGCAACCTGTCAGTTTGTTTGTTTGATTTTTTTGAGAAGTCTGTCGATGCATTCAAATCTTATAAATTTGCGAGTATATTACAGTGGTCTAAAATTTTCAATTATAAAATCACATTAACGAACATTGTGTTCAACAAAAATAATCAGTTCAGGTTTTTTTTCCATGCCTACAATATCATTTTAATTAAAAACTGTTTAATATTCTGACTCTCGACTCACGAAAATAAACTCGTCTAAATTTATTTCTCAAAAAAATTACTCTTACTGTATCTGGCCTAAACAAATATTAGAAGCGTGCAACACACAAAATAAAGTTAAGTTTGATCCAAACATCAATGTTGATGAAAGTTTATTCAAACTTATCTCTTCCATTTTTAATTTGAGAATTATAGCATAGTTCTTGACAGACGTTCAAAACACTGTTCTCTCGGTGGTAAACAAATAATTAAACAACTGCCTACTACTGCCATTTTGTGAACTTTTATTGAGCACCAGCGAAACCACTTTGTATACACTTTTTAAATTTATTAACAGACAGGCATTTTCTGTCATTGAAAGTTTTTAAAACATCAAAGGCATCGATAGTGTTTACTCCAAATTTTCGTTGTACCTTTTTCTTTATTCATATATTGTTTGTTATGTAAACACGAAGTACAATATTTTGAACAACGCTTGGTTTAAACAATATACACTCATACGCTATTATAACATTTTTGTAAAAGTGCACTCGTTCTTATTTTTCGAAAACTATTGACATTTTTGTGTGCGGCATGCTCGGACTAAGAAAGATGTTACAAACCGTGTTTAATTAGCTTGTGAGATTGTTGTTTGATTATTGCAATCATTCGTTACAGCATGGAGTACTGAGGAAAGAGAGAGAAAAAAAGCTTGAACGTGTATTGTTAACTACTGTTGTGTGTGCGGTCGTATGGGCCGGTTCAGACTGATGATAAAAAATTAAAAAGTGTGCTCAATTAGACAACATGTTCGTGCATAATTAAGAATTCTATTTACATATACATGTTTTATATTTGTAATTAATAATAAAAAGAACAAAGGGAAATAATAAGGACATGATGGAGAACAAATGAAATCACATTTAATACTTTAATGCGGATGAAAATGGGAAAAAAACAGATAAAAGAAATATTACCTGACAAATTATTAGATTTATGTAATCTCCAAAGTATTTGCTCATCAAAGTGCTATACATGTTCAAACGGGCCGATATTCGTCCAAAACGGTACCTTGGAGATGGACATACCATCTAACGTGACACGATATTTGATGATATTTTACATGATATTTAATGTAATTCCGTTGATTACTCTAAGATATAGTCAATCCTAATTATACAATCATTAACATACGAGGTTAAGGAATTTAGACGTTTTAAATGTAAATTTTGTAAATAGGTGATTTAGATAGATATATGAAATTGAAAAAAAACAAGAAAAAAGAACACACATTACGAATTATATCACGCTACAGAGAATCTTTAAAGATCGCGAGCTTTTGTAAAATATAGATCATAGTTCCACGTCAATTTTGACAATTCTTTATTTATCTTGCGCTCGTTCTTACGACGAACAGAAGCTTCAGGATCATGGCGTTCGTTGATTTGATACTTCAATTTAATCGTCGATTTTTACCCGTCTTTGTACCGCGAAATTACACATTTAAATGATCCGGCCTTGCGATTGTTTTTATAGCTCTCGTCAAGTTTTAATGAGCTCACATCTAGACTCTCGCGAAACGACTGCTCAACTAATGCTAAAGCTCGATGTCCGCGTTTCCAAACATTTCACAATAAAAAAAGGTCTAAGTGTGATCTCAAGATCGGCAATCCCTTTTCGAAACCTTTTCGTCAGTTATAAACAAGTCGATAGACTGCAATAGAATTTTTAATTTCAAAAATTTCAAGAGACCTCTAGAGACTGTTAATCCAAATCTAAATCCAAGCGATTTGCTACAAAAATCCAGACTGTATTTTACCATCTGATTTGATATGAATGTTTGTTCAGTGTCAATCGCTAATAGCCTAAACGAAGCTTTCTTTGACGTGCCAAGAAATAAGTATTGTTTGATGTGTAATATCATTCAGACGTTTCGTCCTGACGTGCTGTAATACTCTGTGTAATATACGTATACATATAAATGCAAACATATACATATTATACATACAAACCGAAGAAAGAAAACAGCATAACTTCCATTCTTGAACAGACATTTGTCAGAAAAAAAATACGAAATAAAAAAAAGAGTGAGCGCTGTTCTGGACTAAACATGCCGAATGAAAGCTCTCAAATTAGATCACGTGTAATATACAAAATTGATCGTACATTTATTATTGTATATAACACATATACACGTATACAAGATGATTCATTTAATTTGGGACTCCAAAATGTCTGCGGAAACGTCTCGCGTTGTTCATAAAATGAAACGACAAATTTTTTTGTGTCTATAAAATAAAAGTTCAAAAGGCATTGTTGCGGGAGCAAAGGTATACTCGACTCATTTCTCCGGATAATTTGAAATACTAAATTGAATGAATCAGCGTGTATATTATTTTTACATCCTAATTCTAAATTCTACTTCCGATTCTAAATGGTACAGTACTCTGTGCACTTCGATTTTCGCCTCTACATTTCACCGACTGCTTGATTTGCGCCTCGATTTGATCTCATTTACTTTATTTGTAAAACGTCGCGACTAAAATGGATGCATCTGTGATGAAGCGCATTCTATTCAACTGCGATGAATAAAGTGAAGCTTCGATTTGAATCAGCGTTTACAGTTTGATTTCGTGAGCGTTCGTTGAGTTTCGAATTGTAGAGGCACGCTTCGAAGTTTGATACACTAGTCCTTAATTTAAAACCAAAGTAAAATTACATAATAAACGATAAGAATCTCGATTTCGTAAACACACTTTTTGTGTCTATGAAAGATAATTCAATCACTGTAAGTAGATAAGCCGTTACTCATTAAGAAAGATAGTTCATTGCAAATCACACACGTTACACGTACGATTTAATTTAGCTTCACCTTATTCCCCGTTTACAATTACATCTATTACCGACGAATTTTAACGATTATTCTCCATCATTATTTTTTTTTCTATTAGTTACGTTTAATGTCCCGCAAGTTACCGATAGCAATATGATTTTAGTTTGTACACCGTTTCACGTATTTTTGTATTTTTTACTTGCATTCGTACGTTGTAAGACGACGCTTTATTAATGTTAAGGACTTATGTTTGAAGAGTCTATAAGAAAACAATGAATACTGCTTTTGTACATGACTGTACATGACTTTTTTTCCATGTACCGTATTAGCAGTGCCTAATTTCAGGTTGGTTTATTTCTATTGTTCATCATTGAATATTCATTGTTTTGTAATTAGACTGTCATTTATTATTTAAATAGTTACTCGAATTCATTATTACTCCGAAAAGAATTTCAATGATTCTCTGTAAAATAAACTGGAGGAGAGAGAAATGTAAAATAAATATTGTTCTCGTACATGACCCAATATTGTGCTTCACTTCCTTCCAATGCTTCAATTCAAAATTTGACGTAATTAATATAATTTGTTCCCAACGAAATTATATTTCAATTATTCACGGAAAAAAAACGAAAGCATTTTTAACGCACTGAGATCAGTTCGTATTTCATCATAATAACTGTACATCTTCACGCAATGTTGATGAACTATAATTTTTAATTGTGAGATGAATTGAAAGAAATAAATCAAATGTTCCCATGCGGAACGCGCATGATGAAGCAATTAATACAAGATAATTAATATTAATTGATAATTGTTATTACTAAAGGTAAACAAACTCTAATGCTGAGACCCCGTTCAAGTAATTTTCCATACTGAATTCATATAATTAATATAATCAAAACAAATGTTCCTTAACTCTGCAAGTATAAGTGGAATGTACATTGTTACTTGTTATTTTTTTTCTCGTGAAATTGACGATGCGATGAACAATAATACGCTATTCAGCCATAAAGTTCAAACGAGATGGTAAACTTTTTTTGCAGAAAAAGATAATTTTTCATCTATTCATGCAGAATTCACAAAAAGATTGAACCGGAGAAAAAAAGATAGCGAACAAACAAAAGACCTTTTCTTTACAATAAAATGGAATACTTTCTTTTGAACAATTATTCGATTGGTATTCAAGAATCGGGCATCATTTTCATGGCGGAGGAATGCGGAGCACTGAACCAAGCACACCTCTTTGTTAAAAACATATATGAAACGCGGTGGCATTGTCATTCCGTTGGCGAAGCTTGACCTCGCGATCGGATGACAGTTCGAAAGGTAGGCTCGATGTTGACGGCGAAAAAAAAAATTTATGTCGGCCATTAAGTGAGACTTTTTAAGCGTTTTCGCGTCGACGTCATTGGACTCCCACGAAAAAGAGCGTACAATTGCATCGACGCGTGTATATTATTCACAGCGCGGAACGCTCTTTTTTTGTCGAATAAATCGTTTGCATTTCACCTGCATTTTATCAACCGAGAAATGAAAGTCTTTCTTTCGCTACGAACGCGAATGTGACTACAATTTAAACTAGCGGCCACTTATTCACTCCAACTGTCCTTGACACTGATCTTCGGCTCAGAAAAATGACACGCGGTATTACATGCAATAAAGGGCAATTAAGAGAAACTTGTGAAGATGAAAAATCACTAAATAACTACTTAACGGCTCTCCTTTGACGATATTTTTTTTCAATCACAAAATCGAAAGTTTTTAATCATAAGTTGAAACAAAGTATAAAAAGATATTCATCGTATTTTTTTAGAAATTCATCGATTATTTGGGGAATTAAAGTAATCGCTCCAAATTGTCTATAAAAATACAGTTGCGAATCAATTATTTTACATCGTGTTGATGCTTTTTTGTGAAACGATCAAGTTTTACACATCAGTTTTTATTGATTTCAATGACCGCTAAACTGTTTGGTAAAAATCCACTAATTAATAACAATATTTTCAGTTCGCAATTTTCAATCGCTGCTTTTTTGTCCTTTATTCTTTTGCAATGGAAAACTGTTCATCGAAAAACATAAAATGCAAAACAATTAATTTTCCATGTACGATTACAATTTTAGACCCAATTGAAATTCAACTCGGGAAATATTGTTACGAAGCATTTGATAATTGTAATTGACACAATTTGAAAAAAAGTGTCATTCATTAGTTCGTCAATTAATGGTCAGCCCCCACTTGTGAAATGCACCCGTGAACGTAAATCAGGTTGACTCTCTTTTTTCGTATTCTTCGAGTCGAAACAACAGTATTCCAACCAATATAATGAACGAACGCAGTATGTATTCTCCAGGATCGCTTTTACCTTTTGTGGACAAGGAGGGGTTACTAAGAATGTATAAAACTGTACCACGCTCAAGAATCAAGTTTAGTTTTTATCCTTGCATTTCATCGAAACAATTTGTTTTCAAAATAAAAGCAACTCAAGTTTGTCTTTACAATTTTGTACTTACCCAGAGACACACGCGTGTCTCTTTGTAGTTAAGTTTTTTTGTTTCAATTGCATCTAACTGCAAAAAACAAAACAATTATGTTTCTTGTGAGTATACATTTTAATCGCGTGAACGTTTCATTAAAGCTTTGACAATCAAGTTTCAAATTTTGTTCGTGGCTGATTATCTATGTTGCAGATACTCATCATTGCCGGTTTTATAACTGGGAGTTGTACGGAATCTTCGGCAGGAAGTAAGTTAATTCATTTCAATTTTGCATCGCGTAGCTGCAATTTTCATAATACGAGAAATAAAATTAAAATTATGTGTGAAAACCAAAGTTTCCAAGGTGATTAATTAATAATCTGCTAATTCAAATCACATTCAAATTTATGCAGATTTATATTTAATGAAAAAAAAGAATTAAAAATTTATGAAAGCATGTTACAATTATTCATGCAAAGTATTAAAATTAATCAAACTGTGCAAATCATTCGGATGTACAATCGATAATCCAGTGGGTCGGTATAGCCCGGCATCGTAAACTTTAAACATTTAATGAACATAATATTGAATACACTTCATTTAACAAAAGTTTTAAGCGCACTCCTAATATGATATAATGTAAACTTTATTGGTTTTTGTAGTCAAATATTCACATTAAAGATATAGTTGATAATTTTATTATTATTTTATTAATTATCACGTTTAATAGAAACGTTGTACTTACATAATTTACAATCCTTAATTAAGACATCGTGGTATCGGAGGATGGTATTGGGAAATTAATAATTTACCTAGACGTTCGTTAATGTAACATAACCGATTGGTCCAATTTTGTTCGAAATTGGGTATTCAATACTGCTAACGATGTGAGTTTCATTCAACTAAAACAGAGTTTTGATGTAAAAACATAATAATTTAGAATGTGTGTTTTTAGGTTTATTGTAAAAGTTGTACAACCAATCAATGGTGGCATGAAACATTTAAACTATATTACTATAATAAAAAAAAACCTTAACGCTTCATTAATATCATTAGCCGTAGAATTAATACGAAAGAAAGAAATTGAGAGAAAATACATAATTAAACCTTAGGGCATTGTGCTCCCATTGTTACAAAAACCGCGGGACATTTCACTTTTCTAAAACTCTGGGATTTGATCTGTTTGTTTTGAGTACATTAAATTATAATTTGTAAAAAAAAAAACGTAATTTCCCTGATTACACAGATGAGTTCTCAAAACCAATCATTAAAAATGAGTAGCAGTCTCGTAAAAGTGACTGCGAGCACGAAAGTAAACAGCATGAAAAAATCTAAATTACAGCATGAGTTCACATAAACGTGATTATATTACAAGCATTTTACGAAGCAGACGAACCGTTCTACTTTCCTAAAACACGTAATTACATGCGACACACATGTTCACCATACGCACTATTGAGTATACTAAACATTCAAGTGACAGCGTCGGTACAAATTGCACTTTCCCCCCTTTTCTTTTTATTTTAATTAAAATAATTCTATAAAATAAAAAAATACATTCATTAAAAAAGGACATTCCTTCTTGCGTCGTAAATTTGTCTACCGTGCGAAACAAACAATGATTACCACCGTCATTATAACATTCCTGCACACTTGCAAAACAAACAAACAAAATCCCAACATCAATCTTACCAAACAATCGTCAGTCAAAAATTCTGTTGTGTTCCCAATGCGACCTGATTTCCTGGACAATAAACCTCTCAAAGGACCAAAATAATTAATCGTTTAATCGCCTTTTAAATGACCAATGCACATTCCTCTTTTAACATCTGAGCAGCTTATGAATCCGCACGATTTACACCCAGTATGATAATTTAACGCATGGTTTTTTGTTCCACGGGGGAAATAAAGCATACGATTACCAGAGTTCTAATTACAATGCGTACTCGCACGGAAAGAATGACCCAACCGAATCGACAGGTTCGAACGGCGTAATCGTCGGTGAAACCGGCTTCTCCCCAAGTGACTCGAGGTACGCCCTCTCCGGGTCCGTTTCTGGTCACGATTCCATGACTTCCGGCTACTTGTCAAGCTCCTACCCGGTGCCAACTCGCAGCACCCAATACTCAACTCCGATTCAATACTCTGCCTCAACTTATGACAAGTCATACAGCAGTCCTTACAGCTCCATTTCTGCAACTCCAGCTGCCTATGCTAATACAAAACAATACGCTCCGGCAACCTACAGTTCATCATCTAGCAGTCATATGGATAATTTGGTAAAAAAAATTTTTTTTAACGTTAATAATTTGTCAATTACACATACAATTAAAGTAATTGTGATTTCTTGGAAACAAATTAAAATTCAATCAACCAAATTAACAAGTCATCCACAAGTGAATTTAATTCCAATCATTCTGACTCCATGTGTCACAATTACCCTTCAACTGTCCTACTTAACGAGTTGAGATGCAAAACTCACAAAGTTCCAAATTTTGATAATTTATGTAAAAAAAAAGAACTTGAACTGAGATCAGGATTTTTTAATGAGTTTCAATTAGTATGCAAATGTTGAGTATTTTTGAACAGAAAATGTAAGGAGAATATGTTTTTGGAATTGATGGGTTTTGCATCTTAGTTTGCTGTTTATATATTAATTCATGTTCGAAAGTTTGCATAATTTGTGTTTCAAAAGCAGGCATATGCAAATGCCAGTCCATCTCTATCGGGGTTTACCGGAAGTACAGGCGGAATCGGCGAGTACCCATCGAGCCACGGCGGCAGCGGTCTAAGTCTTCGAGGGTACGCGCCAACAAGCGCGAATCGGGGATCGAGTGCAAGCGATTACACAAATGGCTATCTGGCAAGCGGAGGCGTCCTAAGTGGTACCGCGCATTCCAGTCTTGGAGGGCACGCCGCAAGTTCCCATATTGGCTCGAACTTTGCCGGGTACGCGACGAGCGCAAACACCCTTGGGGCTCACGTCGACCCAGCCCACAGCTACACGTCTTCAAGCGCTCACGTCGTCCCCGGAAACACCATCTCTCATGATTATTCCGTTAATGAAGGGGATGTTAATTACGGCTCGACTAATGAGGCACAGAGGTACGCAACCCCGACACATTCTTCGGACTTTGCCTACAAAGACGCCGGTATGTATCAACATGTACATTACATTATGTTATAATAAGCGTTCGTATACATTCCATCGTGTCAATTTGCCTACTCGAAATATCCTCTCTGGTACTCGGTATCAACATTTCCGTATTTGTCAAGTTCATTTTTATCGGATCAAATCACAGAATCTATAGGATCTACGTTTTCTCAAGATCTACTGAATTGATTTCCTTCAAAATTTCGAAGCTTCTTACAGATCTCATATATAATATTGACAATAAACAATTTTAGATTATAAATGAAATAAAAATATCTTGTCATTTGTGATAGTAATAATATTTTCAATTTAAATTTTGAAAACTATTTTATTTGTGAAAAACAATTTTTGGGAAGTAAACTAAAAATGTTTAGTATTGAATTATTGTAAAGTATTTTTTTCCATTCAAAATTGTAGAAATTTTTAGCAATTGAGTATTGAATACGATGTTGGCCTTTCAGAATTTGTATTTTGAATAGAATATTTTAGGCGGTGCAAATGGTTGAGTGCAATTATAATAGATGGCATGCGGCCGGACATCTAGAATGAAGAGAAATTGGGTGGTCGATTAACAATCTGTAATTCATAGAAATTATATACGAGCTGGAATATTTTAAACATGAATTATATCAAGCTGAAAGTTGATGATAGACTTGTCAAAGGATAAGAGGGACTGCTGAAGCTTTCTGACTAAAGACCTTCGCTTTTTGAGAGCAGGGGAAAAATTGATTAAGCGCGGTGCATAGTATTTTTAATGAGATATTTACATTTTGATGAATCCTACCAAAAAGGACACTTTAACAGGACGAAGCATAAATCGATAATTTTCAATATATTTAATTGCACAAGAAATCAGTAATAATGGAAATTACATTGTGCAGTTGATTATTTAGTTCAGTGAATAGCTGAACATCAAATATTCAAAAGTAGACTGCGTTCGTGGTTCAATAATTCCATAAATGCGTAAGAATTGAAAAATGTAATTCAAGAAAGTTCCACTTTTCTTGGCTCACGTTGATTAATCTCCTGTCCGCCCCACATTTTTCACTCGATCAGCCATCAAATCAAAATGCACGTGTGATCGAGCTTTTGATGTTGGCACGATTTAACACATAATTACTAAACGAATGTCACTCTTGATTTTCACAAAAATTCAATAAACCTTTTTCCAATGAATTATTAAATATTTTCAACCGACTGGCGATGATGAAAAAATTATAGATGTCCCTCGAACCATTCCCATCGCAAATCACAATATCTTTTATCCGAACATTTTTCCATTCAGCGAAGTTAATTTTACGAATTCAAACGCCTCTACCTCCGTGAAAGTCGAGAAATAAAATCTCTATCCTGACTATCGGCAAAGAGCACAAATCAATGGAGAAAACATCCGAGTGGGTTCCATTTGTCTGGGGCCCGGAATTGCACGCCAATGTTTAGCCAAGTAATGGTCAACATAAGAAATTGAAAGACTCGAAAACGACCGGATAAATTTGTGCCTATACCTAGAACTACAAGCACTCTATCACTACAAGAAACTTTATCGTGTGCACTGTTTATTCATTGATAGCCTGCCGGGATGATTGACCGGCAAACAATAAAACAATACCGTAAAACTACCGTTAAAACAATCTCAAATCGTACAAGTCCCAAGAAAAAAATCCGAGCTCTGATTTCTCATTCGCAAAGTTGGAATTACAAAAACGGACTGTTTCCGCCAGGATTTCACTTTCCGAAACGAAATCACACAGGAAAGAAAAAAAAGAAAACATTTAACTATAAAAGATTAAAAGAAGATTAGCTCATGCACTTTTTAGATTATGCATTAAATCTGTCCTCTTTCACAGGATACTCAACCGGAAGTCCTAGCACTTATGGCGCTGTGAAAGGCTCCTACTTCTCCGGGGGTCACCTGGGCAGTTACTCGCCTTCAGCATCACCCTACTATGTGAGAGCAGTTGACTCCGCCAGCCATGGAAACACCGCACACTACTCCATCAGTCCCAACCTGGGCTACTCTTCCGGGTACAAGGCGCCCTTCTCGCTTTCTTCGCTCTACGGTGGCGGCAGTCCGACCAAAATCATCTACGTAAAGGACAGCAGTTACGGCGGCAGCAGCTCATTTCCCTTCAGTTTCAGCAGTCTGAAGAGCAAATTGTACGGCTCGCCCAGCCACACCTCGCCCGTCTACGTCCCGGCGCCGAGCAACCTGTCGGGTTACTTATCCCGGGGATACCCCGTTGCCAGTTCTCCCTACCCGAGCTACGTTTGAAGCGACCAGATTGTTCCCCGTCCCTAATTCCATACCCTCCCTGCCTCCCCAGATGCCCTAGCGCCTTAATAAAACGCGGTCCTGAACCGAAAACGTTATTAACGAGGCAAGTGATTAGAAAGCGCATCTTCGTTTAATATACAACTGGCAGGATCGCTCGTTAAAGGAATTGATCCAATTATCGCATTCCTAATTGCGTGGAAAGTCACTTGCCAGGTTCATTGACTTAGCGGCCAACAATGTTAAGCTTCCACACATCGTGTTCATTTTCGTTCACACCTATTGTAAATATTATTTATTCATCACTCTTAGTTTAGATAGTTAATTTACGGTAGAATGAAACTTGTTATTGTTATTACAATTATTATTATCTACAATGTTAATTTAACCGTAGGGTTTCATTGAAAAAAAATTGTACTGGTTTTCAAATGTGAAATTAATGTAAATGTGATTAAAAGAAGAAAAAGCTTTTGTTTGATTCCAATTTTTGGATTTGTGTTTCATTTAATTCTATGTTTAAAATGTGACAGAAAAAGTGTGAAATCAGTATACTTTTTGGTTTATCAAAAGCCCTAATTTGTGGGTAAGGTTTTCATACTTGGATCATTATATCGAGCTCTATATTCTGTTTGTTATCGTAGACTTGTGCTCGGTCAACGGTCATATGAGGATGTTAATGGGACGATAATCAAACCAAATCATAATGGCCGTATGTACATTCAGTTTGTCATAGCCGAGCCAAAGGAAAGCTTGTCAAGTTGAACCTGACACAGCGTCAATCGACCCAACATTTCGAGTTCACTTTCGAAACACAATTATTGTTAACGTAGCGCTATCCAATCTGACAACGACGACAGCAAATCCCTGACATTTGTAGATCAAACTCACATAACGAGGAACTCAATAATAAAGTGCAATTGTTTTGTAAATTTAATTAGTTTCGAATTGATTCTTGCAAACCATGATATCCCTCGGCTTCTTTTCTTCCCCCTTATACTTTTATCTTAGGTTTGACGTTGTGCGACGCACGGAGTATGAACAATCCAATCTTATATTATTCTCTTAAATGAAAATTCATGAAAGGATAATTCTTTTTGTACCCGCAGAAAAGATTGCCAACATTTTCGTTGGAAAATGATTCGGAGAAAGTTTGCGTGCTGTCTTCTGCGATGCGCATCACTTTGTTTCGGATATCGCTGGATCATTTTGAACAATTGACCTCTGAGATGTTCGTCAAACAATGAGCTTTAATTATACCGAAGACGTACAGATGACGTGGAGCCGAGGCTGATTTGCGGGCGCGTCTGAAAATGACGTTTACGTTCTCAACGCGTAATTACGTTAATAGCAGTTGTGTTGGATTGTTCAGCGAAATACCGCGTTATACAAAACGCGAGCAAAGTTCTCCATTACGATCCCTTCGGAACTCGTTAAAAGTGCCTTTCAATAATCTCAAAGTAATTGTTCTCTGATGAGTCCGCTGTGCATCAGATAAAAACAATGGACAGAAAGCGAAAAAATAAAAAAAAGATAAAAATAAAAGAACCAATTTAAATTTCATATTGAACACTGTTCAGCATACAACTAATTAACTGAGCCGCGTTGCACAGGCTGTATATCTTTTTTGTCAACGACGAGCAAGTCGATAACAAGCGTAATCAAACTTTTGTCTTTTCTCCTCAACGGGCATTTTGTGTTTCAAAAATTCAAACACACCGTTACAAAAGAGGTTTTAATTTTGTTAGTACTTAGACGTCCTTTGCTACCCCGGGGGTATACAGCAGCCACGCAAATGAGGACAAAATGAAAGAACGATTAGCGTCTAAACAATCGCCGTCCTCTCTCACAGCGAAACGACAGATTAATTAAAAGAGCTACAGCGTATCCTAATCTGCGTATGAACTCATTCTGCTGCACTTGACAGATAAATGCCACACGATCCAGTTTACTCGTCCTGCTTCCGTCTGTATTTCCACTGTTTTGTTTTATATCCCCACGTACCACGAAAGCACTCGTGGAACGGCAATCAGCGTGTCGTGAATTGTGCACTCTGTTTCAATCACGCAGGCATAAACCAGTTCAAAGGTCAAGATAGAAAAAAAAATAAAGAACAATCAGAAAAAGAAACTAATTCAGTGTGATAAATTGTAAGCAAAAGTTCAATGGAAGGGAAAGGAATTAATGTTTAACAGCATATCCAATTACAGTGAGTTAACTCCATCGAACCCGGCAGATTACGTTCTCATTGCAAAGAAACAGGCGATGTTTAATAGCTTTGCACTCCGTTGTAAATAAAAGGAATCTGAAGATCCTCCGGGGGACAATAAACATGGGAGAATTAGCCCGGCGTTGCAGCTTGCAATTTTTTCGTGTAATCCGAGTAAATCACTACTTATATATTCGTCAATTACTCGTGCCGCCTTTTGCGTTGACTTTTTTTTTCCTACCGAAGAAGAGAAGCTGTGATAAACGGGGCTTCGACGCATCCAGATACACTTTTTTCTCATCTCATTGCTTACGCTAATGAAATTTAAAACGTCATCTAACACGTGAAATGATTAATACGCAAGAAAGTGTTTTTGTTTTTCCGTGTCAAACAAATTTCGAATAACAACTTTGTTTTCAATGTTTTTATCTTTTTTATTTTCATTTCAATGAATATTTTGATTTTTATCTCTTTTTTTTTTGTACATATAATTATTTTTTATTTTTTATTTTTTTTAATTGATCTAATCATAATAATAATCTTTTAATGGCTTTGTTTGACTGAACTGACAAACAAATCAGTTTACATATAATTACTAATTAACATTATTGATTTCTGTCAACTTTGTTTACGTATCAATGACAGCTGTCACTGGGTAGATTCACAAACAATGCGACTAGAATGATAATCAACATTTGAGCGCGGGAAGTGTCGTGCTATTGCTTTTAGCAAACGAGCTGCATTTAGAATTGATTTTATTGAGCCAGGAGGTATTTAAACTCTGCAATGGAAGGGTGTATTTTAAATGATGATCAGTACAAGAAAAACGTGATCAAGGAGGTAAAACAATCTGTGAAAATGCTTTTTGTGATAATTTGGAGGTTATATTCTCGCTTGGGTTTATTATTTGATGATACTTAGATTCCACCAACGGCTTATTATATTCCGAACTTCATAACTGAGGCTGAAGAGGCAGACATTATTCAAAGGGTGAACACTGCTCCTTTACCCAAATGGACACAATTGAGCAACAGAAGACTTCAAAATTGGGGAGGAGTGCCTCATCCCAAAGGCATGATTGCTGAAGAAATGCCTACTGTAAAATTTTACATTTTACATTATGAAAAGAAACATAATACTCACTTCGTGAAAAAAATATAAAAAATACAAACAAATACAAAACAAAAAATTATGTTCAACTTATTTTGCAGTGGCTGAAAAAGTATGTAGACAAAGTATCATCGCTGAATATTTTCGAAAAGAATAAACTTCCAAACCATGTTCTGATAAATGAATATTTAGCAGGACAAGGAATCATGGTAAATGTTGAAATGTAATATTTTAATGGACAAATATTGTTTGTCAAATAATAATATTGTTATATTGCTTCTAGGCACATTCTGACGGGCCTCTATTTCATCCAATTGTTACAACCATTAGCTGTGGTTCGCACACAGTTTTAGAGTTTTACAAACGGCATGAAACAGTTCAAGTAAAATGAAATTATCAACTTGTATAAACACATAGTCGTGATGAGTGAATTAATATTGTTCGTTGTATTTCAGCACCAAGATACGAATTTTGAATTTGGACTTCTGCTTGAACCCAGAAGTTTGTTCATTCTACAAGATGAGCTGTACAGTAATTATTTACACTGCATTGCTGAGCGAGAAGAAGACGTCATATCCGATCAAATGAAAAACCTAGTTTTGTGTTCAGACAGTTATACGAACGGTGAGACGTTAAACAGAACAACGAGATTATCACTTACAATTAGACATGTTCCAAAAACTAGCAAATTGAAACTTAAATTTGGAAAATAGATACGTTTCATAAAGAAGAAAAAGGTTTTATTAATTTTGTAGAATTAGACAAATACTTATGTACGAGTAAAAATCTTATGACAATTTATTAGTGGACATATGAAGCATTTTAATCTGCAAAAAGATCGGTAGAGCATAATATCAATACAATTATCATGGGCATGATTGTATAAATGCAATAGTTTTATATTGGAAAAAAGGAATTATCCGTCCAATTCTCCTGCTGCCATTGCGTCTTGGTATGATTTGTCTTTGCGCTCAGGATCCAGTTTGATCATGTCATCAATCCGGAGGATTGTTATAGCAGCTTCGGTCGCAAATTTAAGCGATTTAATTTTCGACATTGCTGGCTCCAAAACTCCGGCTTTCTTATTGTCGCGCACAACTCCTTCGATCAAATCCAGGCCAATCCTATAAACACAAAATCGGATTGTTTCAAAACGAATCATAAAGAAGATAGATATTTTAATAATGAATGAATACTTTTTAATGGTCGGTTTGAAAACAGATAGAGATTTTGAAAAGAAACTACTTACCATTTCAAATGAGCATGTTCGGCATTAGTTTGACTCGAATTATGAAAAGCTCTTAATTTCGCGACCAAATCTGTTGCATCTTGCGCAGCATTAACAGCTAAAGTTTTTGGAATCACCAACAAAGAGCGAGCAAACTCAGCGATCGCCAACTGCTCTCGAGAACTCTGCAATAAATGAATAAGAATGAAGGAGTAATTAATTTCAAGTGACTACTTATAGAAATTTTCACTGGAAAAACAAAACTTTTATAGCAAACTGAATTCTAAATTACATTTTACAGTTAAAACTGAATACCATTAAATAACGACTGAACATTTTATCATTTGAGATAAACCTCTATATTATCACGAGTATACTCACAAGAGAAGTGGCGAAATTTTCCAGGTAAATCGATAAGGCAGCTTCAACCGCGCCACCACCTGCGACCACACTTTTGCTCTCTAGAACTCTTTTCACAACGCAGAGTGCATCATGAATAGAGCGTTCCATTTCATCGCAATAATAGTCATTCGGCCCACGAAGGATTATTGAACTGGCAGTTCGTGCTTTAGGACTGAAAAATAATCACGATGTTGCATTTGACTTGACACAAAAAATGAAAAACCTCTCATTATGAAAATCCTTACTTTTTGACAATTATCAATTCATCGTCGCAAACCATGTCTTGTACTACTTCGGCAGCCTCTCCCAAGGACGACGCTTCGAAGCTTTCCTCTCCCTCCATGTTGGTTAAGGATGTTAAAAATTGTGCTCCTGTTGCTTTTGCGATACGTTTGAGATCTACCTTCTTGCATCTACGTACAGCCATTGCACCAGCTTCGACGAAATACTGAAATGATGAAAATTTTTGTAAAATAAATTTTGATAGAAATGTAATGACAAATTGCAAAAAGGGTACAAAAGAATAAAATACCTTCAGACATAAATCATCAATTCCACCGGTAACAAGGATGACATTAGCTCCAGCAGCGAGCAGTTTCTGGATGCGTTCTTTTGTGATGTCAGATTCGCGCTGACGGATGCCTTCTAATTTTTCAGGGTCTGTGATCAGCACTTCGATACCCATCTTCATCTTGACTTTCTGGAGTGAAAAGTCAAGACAAGCGATTTTCGCGTTGACAATTTTCTTTGGCATGGCTTGCGATGCCACTGTGCAATTTAGGGCGTATCCATTGACCAACACAGATTCCCGAACACTTTTTCCATGTGCCTTGAGAACGTTCACGGCTTTGATGGGATACATCGATCCGCCCTTTCCGTCGCTTATTTTAACAGCTTGTGCTGCATCAACAACAATGTTTCCGAAGAAATCGCCGTCTCTGCTTGTTTCATAAGGAAATATATATCGGAAAATTGTAAATTCACAATTACATTGACGAATTCGTATAAAAGTATTTTTACGGTCAAATTCATTTGTACGATTATTTTTCAATACAATGTCGAGAACCATTTTAACGAAGAGTAATTAATCTGTTTTTCGTAATTTTAGTTATTAATTGGCATCCAATTAAACATAAATACTATTTTTGAACGGTATTTTCAATATTCGAAAATTCGTTGCTGAGCTACTAACAATGCATTTTTCGTAAAAGCTGGTAGAAAAAGGGGAAAAATGTGACGAGAAGGATTGATTTACAATTAAATGAGAAACATTGTTCAATAATTTTCTGGTCATTGATAACCATCAACTCGATTTTTGAATAACTGATTTTTAAAAATAAATCTAATTAGTGTGGCAGAAATATAATTCCGAGCTCAAATTATTTTTGACCGAAGCCTTTGAAAATAATATTAATTATACACATATCGTATTAATTATTTCATCACTGTTGAATTGAAATTATTGCCTATAAGATTTTACAAATTCATATTGATAGTTTGATTAAAATATAAATATTAACATCAAAGTTGTATAACTTTTTCCATCAAATTTCATTGAGTAGTTTATCAATTGTTATGACGCTCGACAATTTTTTAAGATTTCACTGTGATTCAAAAAAGGTAAATGAAAATTTTTTATTAGAAAAGGATACGATCCAATAATTTTGCTGGACATCGACGTCTTTGCTGCGTTCACGAGAGAGTCTCTATCCAAGCTTTCCACCCCAATAGTTAAGTGTTCCTGGATGTATTTACAGGCTTCCCTAAAAATGATTACATGTTTTTCTTTAATTTATTCTTTTCAAATTAAAAAGATTATGAATTTGCTATAATGTAGGTGTGCAAATATATCAAAGTAAAAAAAATGAAAAATCAAATCAAATTCAAGGAAAAAATCATTTACATACTTGCAAGCTAACTTGTAACCGCTAATAACTGACGTTGGGTGAATTTTCTGCTTAACCAACTCATCAGCATTTTTCAGCAGCTCGGCTGCAATAATCACCTATACAATATGCAAAGGATTAATCATTATCAAAAATAATTTTTTACGTTTACTTATCGCATGAGATAAAAAATCTTACCACTGATGTAGTTCCATCACCGACTTCTTCATCTTGAAGTTGAGCTAACTCAACCAAAACTCGGGCAGCTGGATGCTCGACTTCCAAAAGCCGTAAAATGGTTGCTCCATCATTAGTTACTGTAACATCCTGTAAAAAATATAAAAATGTTGAACAATCAAAAATTTGGTAATTTTATTTAACATTTTTTTTGTTTGATTAAGTTCTTATACTTACTCCAATATCATCAACCATCATTTTATCTAATCCCACTGGTCCCAAGGAACTTTTGACCACATTTGCAATAGCTGCTGAGGCCATAACTAAAATTATAAGAACAAATTTTGGTTTTGTTAATAACAATAAACAACTTTACTCACTGATAGCGTTTTTAACCAAAAATGGTAATTTTCAAAAATATAATTATTGTTATCTTTAGAGATAAATTAACATATAAAAAATGAAATAAAAAATTTATTATTTTGTAATTTACATGCAAATTTTGTTAGTTTATGTGAAATTTTCTAATAGATTGAGGTTAAATTTTACCATTTTGTGTACGAACTGAAGATCCAAATTGTCTGGAACCGGCAATAGTCAAAGGTGCTCCCACGGTAGACATTTTGATTATTAGTATTTAACAAATACTTTTTTTATAAACAAAATCAGACTTATTTCGCCCACAAAATTACCAACGAGGAGTGTAGAAAATTCATAAATTGAACAATCGCTCTAAATATGGTCACATCGGAACTTCCATGTGTTCGTAAACTCAAGTATGCGTAATATAGATTCTTAAAAATTATTTCACGTTAAAATTTGCATTGATTTGTTATATTAATTAATTGTTATATAAAATTCATGTAAAAATGTATACATTTTTTTATTTTAATCAATTTGGAAATATATTAAAAAAGTCCTAAGTGACAAGGATGATGGTATTTCTGTCTCTTTCTAACTACTATCAGAAGAATAGGAGGTGAATCATTTGAAATTCATCAATAAGTATTGCGAATCGCTATTTTCAAAGATTTAAATGCATAAAATATGAATGAATAAATTGAAACATATTATATATTTTGTAATTTTGTAAAAAATATGATTAATTTGATAATTTTTAATAATGTTTTTTTACATTTTTTTGTTATTAAAACTTTATCATCAGTAATTTGTTCATTCATCAGAGAGAAATAATTTTTAACATCAATTTAAAAAAAAAGTTGTTTAAGAAATTGAACTAATTTTGAATAAATTTCTAGAAATCTGATTTACTTTTTTATACGGAATAAATTATGCTAAATGCCAATTAATTTATCCTGTGCAAGTGTTGATGAGGACAGATCATCTCATAGAAATTATTTCTTTGAAAATAACCTAGATTTATAATAGCAAAAAAATATATAAATATATTTCCATGTTTAAAAAAAAATAATTAATTTTTTGTTATTAAAAATACATTATTATCACCAAACTTATAATGAAAATTTAAAAATTATTATCACGGTTAGCGGGAAAAGGATACATGATATGGGCAAAAGAAATTTGATACCTTCTAATTGATCTTTTGTTAAATTGTATTCCAATAACATAATTAATAATGACACGCTGATTGGAAACTCTTTACTATAAAAGAAGATCTTTCGAAAATATTCATCACACTTCTCTAGGATCTCAAACTAACAGTTCAACAACAAACCAAAAAAAAAAAAATTAAAAAATGGCATTCAACAAGAGCTCCGCCTTTGTGGCACTACTTCTTTTCGTAAGTGAAACCATTGTCAATTTTTTATCAACTAACTATATTAACATAAATATAAAATTTTTCAATTTTTTTCTAAAAATTTTTTTGCAAAAATATTATTTCGTCGAACAATTTATTTCTACAACCAAAAATTGAAAAAAAGTATTTGTTGAATAAAAATTAACTCAACTGAAATTATTAATTGTTCATTATTTCCAGGCCGCCTGTGCTCAACTGAGCCTTGCCCAACCTGTCGAAGATGTCGCAGACCTTCAGAAACTTCTTGCTGAATCGACTAGCAAAATTGAGCAGAACACTATTGCTTTCGAAAATTTCATGTCCAAGAGCTTCTTCAACACTAACGATGTGGCTATGAGAAACTTCGCTTTCGCCCAAAACTTCCACGAAATCAACAAAGCTGTAAGAAAACAAAATAACAAAAATAACAAACAAATAATTTTACAGTTGCAAATTCTTTTGCTTTTTCAATTGCAAAATCCACAAATATGAATGATCTACATTTTTCTATTTTTCTTTAGTTGGCTTCTTTCATGAGTGAGCGTGTGGAAGGTGTTTGTCACGATTCGTACCTCGAATACCACGCCACTTACGACGAATTGGTCAAAACCATCCAAAAGTGTGTGAGCAGTCGTGTCCAAACTGGAGTTGAACAACTGAACAAGTTCTCCACCAATGTCAGTCAACTCATTGCCGATCTCACTTTTGTTCGTGAAGGACCTGCTGCTAAAGTATGTACAATTACGAATAATCTGTCAACATTATGCAATAATTTGATATCTTTAAAATTAACTGTGGAAATGTTTGTTCTGTCCAGTCTGGTGTCGAGGCTCAGGAGTTTCTCAGTAGGCAAGTTCCCTACATGATGATGAAAATGAGCACACAATTCGGAAACTTCTTGGCCATTGCCTCCAACATCAACTTCTGCACCAGCCCGGAACACACCGCTGAACTCCAAACCAAATACATGCAGAGCATTGAGAACATGTCCGAATGTCTTGGCCGCACTTTCTAATTTTTTTGCAAGATTTATCATTCAATCAACTTTATTTAAATTACACAACTCTGTAAATTTGAATACACACTTTTCTTAATGTATCAATCATCCACATTTTTGTTGCAAAGTCATGCTGTATTATTATGTGCTAAGTAAAAAATGATAAAATTCCTCAATAAATAAAAATTGTATAGTAATTATTAAAAATGTATAAAGCCCAAATCAAATCACAAATCTAAGCATTTTATCAAAATCATAGTTCTATAAATTTTCAGTAAAGAGTAAACAATGTAAACTTTATTAAATATAAAATACATTTTGCAATTATGCAATGAATATTTTACATATTTTTTATTTATTTGAAAAAATGAGTAAATTTAAATAACCACAGTTAAATTACTGAAGTTTGGAACTAAACTAAATTAAGATTTAGTCACAACATTACAGATATTTTAACAATTAATTTCTAATTTATCATTCGATTTTTCCAGTCAGTTGACGTTAAACTAAAATTGAATGATACAAATTCTTCTTTTGTTTTTTTTTAATGTCGGATAACAGAGCTTATTCATTTAGGAACTTTACTGTACTGTGAATAAAAAGTAGATGTAAAAAAAATTCAGTAAAGAAATAACTCAGATGAATAAGACATTGGAATTTGTTATCGAAATTGACGTTTATAAATTTATAATAAATCTTTGATTCGAAAAGCAATCTCGTTTAAGTTTTAATGCTTCTCTTAATTTATGTATTCATTGAACGGAATTTCGGTTATTATTTGAGTATTAATAACATCCAATTATAACATTTTAATTACCAAAGATGCACCAACTGAAATGAACTAAGATATTTGTGATTGGTTCAACCGAACTTTAAAGAAAACAGATAAAAAAAATTATAAAATAAAGTTCAAACCTAAAATTCAATTTACTATTATTATTTTTAGTACAATACGTTTTAATAATTCTTAAATCTTGAACTTCTTGATAATACTATCTCTTAACAATTTTATACCAATAGTATATATATTGATAAAATTGGTGATCAAAAACATTTAGATATTCAAAATTTTTCAAAAACTATAATCATAAAGCACTTCAGTCGATCAGTAGACGTAATCTGATAAACGAAAAATGAAGTTCATCAGGTGTTCTGTCTTCGTGGCAAGCCTTCTTCTCATGGTAAGTACAATATTTTATTTTCTATAATTATTATTTTTACCTTTTAATCAAATAAATTAAACGATTCTTCTTTATCTCTTTGAAGACCGTATGCGCTGAGCAGTCTCTAGATAAACCAATCACTGCTGAAGACATTGTCGACAATGTTAGCAAACGTTTGTTTGAGTTGTCAAACAAAGTTGTGATGAACGCCATAGCTGTTGAAGAACACATGAACAAGAACTTTTATACCGTTGCCGAAGCGACTAAAAGAAATTTCAATTTTTCTCGAAATTTTGATCGGATGTCTAATGCGGTAAGAGACAAATATTTCTCTTTATTTTTCGTATTGAAATTTATCTGGTACTAAAATGTTTACATCAAGAAATATAGCAATTGTGTGTAAAAAAAATGATTTTTCTAGTATACAATCTTAATGGATAGGAATGCCATCTTGGGTGGTTCTTGTCGAGATACATATCTCGCATCTCATGCTGCTTACGAAAAAATGTTCGACGCTCTTCAAACGTGCGTGGATAAGCGGGTCAGAATTGGGACTAATCAAGTGGAGAAATTTACAGTGGATGCCAGAAAAATTATCGACGATCTTAGCTTCTTTTACATTAAAATTACGAATTGCACCTTAGAATGGACTTATGATCACCCTCCAAGTTCCACTGATATTTTCAATTGCGCCAGTAATGTATGTTCAACTGATATAATTACAGCCAATTAAAAATCTATGAATCTTTGGCATTAACTGTGACACGTTCTTTTAGAGTGAAGCTGAACTTCAGGATTACATCAAATACCACGTTCCAACAATGATGGTGAAAATAAACAAACAGTATTTTAAAATCATGGGCATGACTCTGAACATCAACTACTGCACCAGCCCTGAACGCATTTCTAAATATCAGTCCAAATACTCTAAAAGTATTGAGAATATTGTTAGATGTCTTCTCAATAAATCAGACGTTAAATATTTATCTTGTTTGTTATTTTATTTTGTTCTTTTACTGTATTTTTATAATGGATGACGCACTATAAAATAACATGTTAATTATATTTTTGAAATTTTAATTTTTAGTATCGTTCTCTGTCAAGTATTAAAAAATTTTAATTAAATTAAATATAAAAGAAAAAGAAGAAAAAATTGTTTTAAATAAATCTATGTACCCAATTTTGGTCGTATCAAATGTTATCCTACGTGGTGATAATAATTAGGCCAACTACTTCTAATTTTATGTCTACACCTAACCTTTCCCAAGCAATATTTTATTAGAACAAAATTTTCACATTACGATACGAAACTTTTTTAGAAGCTGCAAAATTCGAGAAGATTCCATATATTATTTTGATGCGAATCGAATTATAGAAAAAAAAATTAATCACCACTGAAAATTTTGACGGAAGGGCTACATATTATCCGATAAAACTTAAAAATACAATTTCAATAAATGAGAAACAAAGCAAAAATTGATAAATTAAAAGATATTCAATACGATGAATTTTATGACTGCTACGAAATCCACTGACAAACATTTTGTTTAAAAATAAATAAACATAATTATAAAAAAGCGATGCAAACTTTTAACTTCGTTTTCCAATAATTGAATCTCATATTTTGAAACGACGAAAATTATGAGAATAATAAACTATTTCATTGTTAAGCTCAGTGAAAATGAGTAATATAAAGAAAATATGAAAAAGAAGTTCTCTAACGCTTGTATTTATCGATTTATCGATCCTGTTTTTTATTTTCTTGAATTTGATGATTCTAAAAGTTTCAAAATAAAATAGTATGCTAACACATCCTTTTTTTCATATTCATTTTTCAAATGTATAAAACTTATTATATGGATAACTACCTATAATAAAAAAATTATCGCCGCTGCGTCCGACATTTCGGGAGACATTTATTCAGACATTTTTATGGGATCTTGTGGGATTTTATGGGATTATATGGGATCTCATCCCATAAAGTCCATTCAACTCTTGGAACATTCCCAAAAACTGAGTGCAAGCGTATCCCAGACGCAGTTCGCCCGGTGCGCATTGAAAATTCGTACACACAATTAGTTCGATTTCGCAGCCTTGCCACTTTTTCTCAGAGCAGATGTGATCATGACCTACAAGTGTACAAAATTTCAAGTCGATTCAACTCTCGGAACAATATAAAAAAGTGCAAGCGTATGTTCAAAATAAAATTCATACATCGGAATAGTGATCCATATCTACATTTCTGAAAATGCAAATAAAATTGCAAAGTATAACGTTTGATATTATTTTAATTAAAACAGTTAAATTATTGTGAACAGAGGGTTGGCGCGCGTACCGCGCAGGGGGCGCAGTATGGATAAAAAAAGATTTAAATAGCTTCTCTGGAGTGTACATATTTATTAAAGTTTAATGGAGATAAAATATTTAATGATTTCAGCCAGAAACAACATACATGTCACTTTTGTAACATAATTTTGTTGCACATCCATTTCGAAGTAAGCAAATTTCGGATAATGATATTGCTGATGTACATTTTACGTTCATAAACAAAAATCATGTTCAGTATAATGATTTCACGGAAAATTTAAATAAAAATCCCAATCCCAAATATACTAAAAAAATAATGATTTAAGATTTTCATGTCAAAGTGCACTTACAGTTTAACTCAGTTATAATATCAAAGTTATTATTAAGAAGTTAAAAAAAGATATTTAATATTGTCAAAAGAAACTTGACACCTTCTAATTGGAAATTTTTTTTGAAACTGTATCGCAATAACATAATTAATAATGACATGATTGTGAGAAACTCTTTACTATAAAAGAAGAATTTTCGAAAATATTAATCACACTTCTCTAAGATCTTGAATTATCAGTTCAACAAATCCGAGAAAGAAAACTAATAAAATGGCATTCCTCAAGAGCTCTGCCTTTGTGGCAGTACTTCTTTTCGTAAGTGTAAATCTTTCATTCCTAAATTATATCTTAAAAAAAAAATTCAAGAAACCTATTCATGTTCAAATAATTGTTAGAAAAAAATTTTATCTAATATTAAAATTTGCTCAAAAATAAAAACTTAATAATTTGTCGTCGCTTTCAGGCTGTCTGTGCTCAGCAGACTTTCGCCGAACCAGCCACCACTGAAGAAATCATTGCAAACGTTCAGAATCTCATGTCCGAACCAACGGAACAACTTAAGAGGCATGCCGAGGCTATTGAAAGTCATATGAACAAGAACTATTTCAGCGCTGCTGAAATAACTATGAGGAACTTTGTTTTCGCCAAAAATTTCCATGAAATGTACAATGCGGTAAGAATAACAAATATTTTAACAATAATTCATTTTTATAATGGAAAAAAATATTCACTTTTCAAACTGTAAAACATAAAATTATAAATGAGAAAAAATTGTTTCTTTAGTTGACTTCTTCCTTGAATGAGCAAGAAATCTTGACTGGTTCTTGTCGTAAACCATACCTGAATTTCCATGCGACTTACGACACAATGTACAAAACTGTTGAGAAGTGCGTACAAAGCCGTACCGTAACTTTGATTGATCAAGTGAAGAAGTTCGTCAAAAGTACCAACCAAGTTATTCTTGACCTCAACAAAGTTCGTGAAGGTGTTGAAAATTGTGTTAGAAAATACTCTCCCAGTTCCCCCGAGGCTCATATCTGTGCCAGTGATGTAAGTATAGTTAAAACTGATTAATCTCTTAACAATTCGATAACTTTTACACTAACTGTTGAATTTTGTGTTTAATCTAGGCTGAAACTAGAGCCAAGTTTTTCATCAAGGCAACCATCCCAGTCGTGATGGTGAAAACGAGCATGGCATACACAACCATCTTAAGCATGGCCACCAACATCGACTTCTGCACCAGCCCACACCACATCTCTGAACTCCAATCCAAATACACTGAAAGTGTTGAGGCTCTTTATAAGTGTCTTGAAAAATGATCGTAAATCATGTTATTTAATTCAAACTGTCTAATAATCATATATAATTTTTTAGTGGAATTCTAATCATTCAATAAATTTTAAATAAATATTAAAACCACAATTTTGTATTTTTCAACCTTTCCTATTTATAATCCACCGCAACATTTTTTAAATAAAAAATTGACATTACTTTAGAAATTAGAAATTGATTTTAAAAAAGTCCACAACAATCAAAAGTTTATATTTTGGACATTTTTAACAAAAATGTATAATAATTTACGAACAAAGATATGTTATTTTTCAAGCGGATCAAAAAATGGAAATTAATACAACATTTGATATTTGACGATAATTGATCTTGATTTAATATCCTTGCATAAATTTTATTTAAAAATAATAAATTGAACTAACTTATACAACACTATATTTGAATTTCGCCTCTCGAATCTTGCATTTGCGCGATGACGTAACGTCCGCTTTTATGTTTCGCATCTCGGCACGAATAAATAACGCCTTGAAAATATGCGTACAACTCAGCAAAGTCGGAGCGTGCCTCCTATCAGAGCTATCAGTTCTTCTAACGATGCTTTGATTTGACACATTATCAGTGAAGGCGTACAACTCAGCACACTCTCTTTCAGCTTTTTAAGTTGTGTAAAATCAATATTCAGAATTTACACTTAATACAGTGATTAACAAAAATGTAAGTAGACTCTTCACATTTACACTATATTATGATAACTGAATTAAAATTGAGGAATTAAAAAATTCACTTTTGGCTTATTGCGAAACATTATTTTTAGGACAACATTGCCACCTACATATGTGGAAGGATTTCACGATTTGGCGTCTGTGAAAGCCATGGAATATAGTCCCTTAGGCAAAACAGGTTTAATTGTCAGTAAATTGAGTTTAGGAGGAGGTCCCTTAGGAATTCATTATGGGTAAAATTTTAACAGAAACTTATTATTTTAATTGTTCTTACAATTGTAATAAATGTAATTTGGCAAATCTCTATTACTAAAACCTCATTTTGATGTTTGAAAAATGTTCTTTTGTTAGATCCTATGAGGAAGAAGAAGTCATTAAGATGATACGGGAGGCCATTAGGAGAGGAGTGAATTATATAGACACTGCATACTGGTACGGACAAGGACGCTCTGAAACAATTTTTGGCAAGGTACAAATGACTTATTAATAATTACTATCGCAATGTTTATCTTCAAAGATGAGAAAATGAATTTTCCTCTGGATACAATTTTCTTATAAAATGTATACTGATGTAAAATATTAATAATTTTGTCAGGCTCTAGCAGAAGTACCTCGTAAGGCTTATTATATAGGCACCAAAGTGGGAAGGTACGAGCTGGATTTCAAAAATATGTTTGACTTTTCGATGGAAGCTACTCGCAAATCTGTCCAGAGAAGTCTGGCCCTTCTTCAACTGGACTATGTCGATATTATACAAGTAATTTATTTAATTACTTTGAGAAAGTATCCAATTACAATTCAAAACTCAAACAAAATAACTTGTTAAACTTATGAAATTTTTAATCTGATTTGATAGGTTCATGATATTGAATTTGCACCAAATATGGACGTGATAATATCGCAAACACTGCCAGAATTGTCAAGACAAGTGAGCGAGGGAAAGGCCCGGTTCATTGGCATTACAGGCTACCCAGTATCAGTTCTGAAAGAGTGTATTGATAAAAGCAATATCAACATCTCATGCATTTTATCGTACAGTAGAAACACAATAATTGATAACACTCTGGAACAATACATTCCATATTTCAAGGTATAATTGAAAACAGTTGTTTATATATTATTGAGTTCTGCTATAAAACTGTGACATTATCAGATAAAAAATAATGTACTATAATTTTACATCTGACAAGGCAGAAATTGTTTTAGGAACGTAATATTGGTATTATAAACGCTTCTTCTCCCTGCATGGGACTTCTCTCGAGTAAAGGCCCTCAGAAATGGCACCCTGCCGGTGAAACGACAAAAGAAGCTTGTGAGAAAGCTGCAGAATATTGCAAGGTTAATTTTTCATGTCGAGTTTAATTTCAATCGACTCACTGAAACAAACGAAAACTGAATATTCTGTTTTAATTTTTTTTAAGGATCATGATGTTGAACTTGCAAAATTGGCTCTGTGGCATGCAATTGCAAACTCCAGACATCAGCTACGCACTTAGTTGGCATGCAAAGCAGAAAAGAGCTGGAATCACTTCTGGACTGTGTCACCCAAGGAATAAGTCCTAAAGAAAAACAACTTCTCGAAGAGATTAAAGAAAAGTAAGTAATACATTTTTTAACTCGAGCATATACATTTACTCAGATTTCGTCTAGTTCGACCATTACAGTTTCTATACAACTTGTCAAACATATGTTAAGTTTTGAATATGTTTCTTAATAGTTCTTCTATTCGGAAACTGTTGAATTATTTCAGTTGAGGTATGTTGTTGAAGGTTTAACATTAATAAGCAAAAAAAGAAAAAAAAAAGATTAAGTTTGTAGTCAGAACCATTGGCCTGAAAATGCACGACTAAAATTGCTAGATTAGCTAGTGAAGTAACTATCAATTTTCATTCCGACAAGTAGTAACTGTTAATTTCATTCTAGATATCTATTGGCCGTAAAAAACGTTCATTGGGAGGGCAAAGAAGTTTCACAGTACAGAGCAGCACTGAACAAAAACTGACGGTACAAAATGCAATAAAAAAATTGTGTCTTCCAAAATGATATTTTTGTATTTAAATAAAATCATTTTCTGATTGCTTAACTTGAAATTTTATTTATAAAGCTGGTAATCAACACTTCATATTATCCATTGGCAGTGAATCTGCGTTTCAGTATTTACATCTTCAACATTTCTATATCTCATACCATACTTATTACACATTAGAAATGCATGTTTGATCTAAAACTAAATCTATAAGACACGAGTCCCCTTACTAACTTGATCACAGCTTTTTCATTTTATAAACAATACCTTATTATTAAACTTTTTAAATGTTCATCTAACAAGTTTTGATTCAATACAAATACACATCTTATAATCAAATCTCATTATTTCAAAAATACTTATTCTTATTTTAGGAGACGAACATTTACAAAATTGTAGTTCTCTATTATCTATTATTTAAAGCATCTCTTTCTTTAACAATATTTTATCAATTAAATTCAATTGCACTACTTGCAGATTATCATTACTGAACAAAATTGAAATACGAAAACAAAACAAACACTCAAATTTTGAATCCAAGCAAGCTCTTTAGTCATTATAGTCCCTGATACAAGAAGTATAATTGTCATCACCCTGTTTGATCTGATAAATCAACTCGTACATAAGAATAGTCAACAGTGGTCCGAGGATTGATTTGTTATACATTTGTTTAAGCTCGAAACCCTTTTTGAAGCAGAGTTCCTTGCCACCGTCGTTATGCTCAGACGCAGCAGTGCACGCAGAGCTGTACCCTTGATCAATGGCAAAATAAACGGCAGTGTTGAGCAGACAGGACGCAATACCTTTTCTGCGATAACCTTGGGCCACGAACAAACGCTTGATCCAAGCTCCAGTCGAGGAGTTGTAACTTTTTGACAGGCCGATGGTGCCGACTATTTTCTTCCTATGCAACGAAGTGTTTATGTTGGTCTCTAAAAATTGCTTTTCTGGCATGATTATGAAATGGACATCCTTTGGATCGTTGTCCATCAAAAATGGCTCGTACGCTTCTGCCACCCAGAAACAAGAAAAAGCGTTTGACATGTAAACCCTGAAAAAGATACAACTTGTAGTCCCGGAAAAAAAATCTTTTTCAATAAAAGATTTGAGTGAATACCTTTCAGCGTTTCTGATTTCATTTTCAATTGACATTGCTATGGTAGCAAAACTGACATAGGTAGCAATGTAAGTGAAGGCTATAATAATTGGTATAACCATGACGCAAAAGGTGATTGGGATGCCGAAGAAAATGAACATGATAGCAGCTAGCAGGATCATCGCCTGGAAGGTGACTTCCTTGAAAATAAATCCTAGGAAGGTATTGTGCATCGAGGCCCAGACGCCATCTCGCACAGTTTCGTGGCACCGCAGTTCGTCCCCGGCCTGGAAGGGCCGGATGACAATGATGTTGCTCATTTTTGATTAACTGCACTGATTATTGTCAACAGTTGTCAATCTTAAGGGGTCGACAAACTTAAAAATTAACATCAACGCTTTCCACATATCGCCATGCGGTTAATCACAACACATTTAAAAGTCCACTCATGCACTGGCCCAGATGGCGCTGTGTGTTATGGTTTTTCAAACTTGTTATTCACGTTACAACTGATGTATTAATTATATTTATTAATCAACTTTTATAATATTTATTTTTTTGTTAGATTTGTAGAAAGCGAATATAATGTAGAATAAAATGTAGTATCGAATGTTCGATTCATGAAGGAATTTTGATCTCGTTTTATTATGGGAGTTAGGGACCTACGTTATCGACTAAAGTTTCACTCCGCAATGAACCGGCGTAGGTGGCAGCACTGCAGCGCAGTCGTGACAGTTGTTGCATGTCAGATCAAAATAACTTTTGTTTGTACACAATTTTTTTAATAACTAAAAGCTTTTGTTGAATGTTTAATAGATTTTTCGACTGTACGAATTTTACCGACCGGAGAAAATATCAATCATGGATGAACTGAATGTGAATTTATTGAAAGTTGCCAAAATTGACGTGGCTGATATAAAAAAGACCGTGCAAATTTTGAATTTTGGTGACTCCAATGAAGCTTCGTCAATAAAATTGATGGAATTGGATAATGAGTTGCTGAAGATTATACATAAGGATGACAAGTTCGTCCAAAAACATTACATGAAATAATTAATTTTGTATGTGCTCATTAATAATGAAAACGTGAATGATTTTCTGACACTTTACAGCATATCTTTTCGAGGTGACAGAAAAGAGGAACTTGTCTTCTGCAGTAGCGAAAAAACTTACGATGTAAGATTAGCCGACATATCGAATTCCATGTTTTTAATACCGAATTTAGAATTCCTCAAGGATGCAAAGGATTCAGAAACAGAAACAAAACATAAAATTGAGAACAAATATATAAAAGCAACTATGCACCAGTATTTTGAGGTAAATAAATACTGTACTTTTCGTGATAGAAACTAAGGATTTTCAAATGCTATATTATCATTCATTGTTCAGCTGGAAGAGCGTCCACCAAGGGTATCAAAATTGTTAACTGTTTTGGAGCCATCTACATTCAAGGGATTGGAATTTGAGAAAACTATTCAAAAGGAAGACTTATATGATTGGGATAGAATAATTAGCGAGATACAAGCCAGCGACAAAGAAATACGAGAAGCTTTTGTAGATTATTCAATCGCTGAGTATCAAGGTAACATTTTTATAAAATAACGTTGAAAATTAATTCTTTACCAACAATCTGATAACCAATGTATTTTCATTGAATTAAAAGTAAATTGTTATGAATCATAATTGTGTTTAATAAAATTATAATTATATTATTATTCGCGGGTTATAATTTATTTTAATTTAATGAACAGGATACTACCGGTTAATATCATTTGAATTCGAAGCTCGAGCTTTGACATTGATGTTGGATTTTGTGGAAGAAAATTCGTGGAAACCAGATGAGGTTGATAAGGATTACACGTATGATGAACTAAGCAAATTTATACCACGTTCTGTATTTGATCTCATTTTTCATAAATATACAGATCCGAGCAAGGAAAAAGATTCTGGAAACCAGCTTTATGTGTATGTTATTAAAAATTTAATTCTTCAGAATGAACGGTTTCAAAATACATTTTTACAAGCCCTCTTAATGCGTAACGAGTATTGCTATTCAAATATATTTTCATCTTTTCAGGTATAATGAAGAGAAATGTTGTAAAATATTGGCAAGAGTCTTGCTCACGGCATGTCCTGTGAGCGAGCACAAACATTTTCTGGAAGCATGGGCTCTGGGAACCCCCGATTGTAAGCCGTTTTGTTTTCTTTATTGCCCAATTCATAAAAATAAGTTTTATCTTGCGTACCGTGAATCAGAGAATTGTTGAAAATTCAAATATGGAGAGATAAAAAATGTTTATCATGATTTCAGATATGAAGCCGAAACCCGAATATTTACATGGAGTCGCGATCATTGTGAACAATCCGCAAAAAATGAAACAAGAAGTTATGGCTTTTCAAGAGACGACTCTGCCAGACAATATTGAAGAGCGTTTCAAAGAGTTGTTCAAAGCAAAGAGTAAATGGACTTTGGAAGAAATTTCACCTTACTTGAAGTAAAAAATTTATGATACTTGGCACGATATTCGTACTTTATTATTTACAATAAACAAAAATGATTCTCTCGTTTTAGAAAATTATGCACACCAAAAGTCAATGAGAGTTCTTTGTTGACACAATATGCGAGATGTTCGACAACCAACGGAATTAAATATTACTGTTCGAAACATGACAAGTGAAGCAGTTTATTTATATGTAAGATATTTTGATAATGAATTTTGTACATAGGACGGATGAATAAAACAAAAACGTCTGGACATTTTCTACAAACTTATCTTGAACAAATTAATTGACTCTCGTTGCAAAACTTTTCGCATTTGTACGAACGTCTTTGCGAAACGCAATCTTTCATTGAGTTACGTCATCAATTAATTCAATTAATTTGTGATCTCGAAAGAATTGGTCAAAAATCGTTAATTAAGTTCTGAAAAAAAGTTTGCGCGTATCTGCGTACAGACATTTACTTTACGGCCGGAAAACTGTAATCAAGTAAATGTACTCGCATAATCAATACGCAACAATAATCTCACATGCGTATGTCCCTGTACCCATACAACTGCGCGGACATGTACACACTACGAGTGTATCTACAATTGCGATTATGATGATTATTTCACCAGAACAAACACCAGTCACTTGACGAAAAATAAAAGAGAACAGAAGAGCAGGTAAATCAATAAAAGCCTGAGGCTTTACTGCAACCAGCGAGTCCTGTGTCCCTAAAATAGAACCCTGTCTGACAGTATGAAACCATTTTTATGAAAATTTTAATTAGTTACACCTTGACCTAGGTTGAACACATCACGACAATCCAATAGAAACAAAACTCTCGGTAAAAAAAAATACTGAAACAAAATAGTTGAAAAAAATTCATAACTGTTATTTTCACAGGAACCATAGAAAAAGTTGCGTTGACAAAAAGGATGCAGGACGACCGGAGCTGCGCGAAGTCGAGAATCGCGTGGACCGCGCCATGATGCAAGTCCTTCGCACTCTTTCCGCCCGGGGACGGCGGGGCGTCGGTTGTGCGCAGGTGCGCGTCCCGTGTCACGCCATATTTAATTTTTCGCAAATTTTCACGATCACATTTATGCGATTATCCAGGAGACGAGGAGCCCGAGCCCATGGGACCTTGGGGCAGCCGATCCCTGGGGCCTTTCGGCACCGATGTCGTAGGGTCACAGAGACCCCGGGGCTGGTGGTACCACCCATCGAACAGGCGGACCGCATTTTTCCAGCCGGCTGGCCGGATTTTATTCTGCGCATGGAAAGCAATTTTGCCCAATCATAAATAGGGCTATTGTGGGGGGATGGTGTGCATGTTGGCGCATTTCATACATCCCGAGTGTAATGGTAACCAGATAGTGGCATCGCGAGGCTATCGGCCGGACGGCGGCGTAAATACGCGGCATTCGATTTCGCGAAAAGTATTCGCGTGGTTGTGCCGCATGTGCCGGGCTCGTTGCCTGTATCTCGCAAGCGCTGCGGCTGCCGACACGCACGCGAGGGTGCCTGGTAGGTGCGTGGGGTGCGTGGTGCTCGTTGTGTGCATGGGATATGAGTATCGTGGCCGTCGCGCTGGCCTCGACGTTCTGATTGAGTGACGTCAGTGGTCCCTCGATCGGTGCCTGTCATCTGTCAAGCGGACGGATCCCTCGGCGCCTGAAGCAGCCCCCGACCCCCGCCCCACGCGTGAGCCCACCCCGCAGGTCCCAGAACCTTAGCTCGACGATCCCTGCGCTCTGCCGTCGACTCCCACCTCCGCGTGCCGCTGCCCCCTCTGTCCTCATCCTCTCTGTACGTCCTTAAGCCTCAAACCCACCCGCCGACACCCCCTTGCAAAAATATCTTCCCCGCGAACCAAGGGCTTAGAATCATGCGGTGGAGGATAATGGGCAACCCATACGAAAGGAACCACGTCGCTTTTATTTTTCACGTTCTATGCGCTCGACATTTTTCGTCTTTCAGCATATCATTCGAGAGATGTTTTTAAGTATTTAGCTTTTTTTTATCTCACAAGATTATACCGCACGGGAAAAAGTATAAAACATGTTTTTGAACTGCGTTTTTTGTTTTATGTGAATCAATGAGGGTCGTTATCTTTTCCAATTTTTTTTTCTATTCGACTTTTCACTGTATATCTTTCTGTGGCTCAGAAATAAAACGGATAAACTCCATTTGACGAAATTCCAGAGATATAATTTCTTCATAATTTCTGAAAATTAAATTGCACCTTTAATTCTGTTGACTGAAGTTATGAAAATATAACAATCCATGTTGCTGCCAATTATAAAGGTGGATTCTATATTTGAAAAAAATTGTGTCGATCGTCGAGAAATTTAACTGCTTTAATTTTTCATAATGTAAGAATGGAATTATCCGTTTTTGCTTCCAAGCCACTGATTTGGAATTAGATGCTGGGATGCTGAAGATAAATATTTGATTTTCATTGAATTCTAAATGGCATAACCAAGTTAGTCAGTATAATGAAATATTAATGAAACATCGGGCATGCTAATGTGATTTCGTTACATCAGGGAAATTCGTTCGACTTTAAGCACTCACAATTAGGCTGATCGATCGGTTGATTTTTTTACATGTTGACTGCATTGAAACTTGCAAATGAATATGTAATATCGTTAAAATATACACGCTCTATAAAAACACCTGCGGTAGTTCGGAGTTATGGATTTTTCTTGTGATCGGTAAACATTAATCTCGATAACTGTCTGCGATATAAAATTTGTACCAACAAATTGTTAACAAAATTATAAAAGTTTACAGATGGTTTTCAACGGAAGTTAATTTTTCAAGCACATTCAGCGCATTTTACGAAATACATTTTGTGTCAAGATATCATGTTTATTGCAATTATTCAATGCGTTTATGTTGCGAAAATACAATTTTATTCAATTTATTTATTTACCTAGTATGAACTTCATATTTAAACATTTAGTAATTTTTTTTTTCACGTTCAATAATTTTGAAAATGATTCAATATGAATATGAAATATTCATATAAAGTTATTTACAATAACCCATCATCATATATTACATTCTCTACGTTTGATTTGTTCATTTCCCTCGGATAACTAAATTTTACATCCAATCATTCATACGCTTTTATTTTATTACGATTTCTGCCAGTTAAAAATAAACACGTTTCGCGGTTAAAGACCGCAATGTAGATTTTCAAATAGCGATTCGTTCAACTCAAATAATCACATTAACAAAATTTGAATTACTGGCAATAAATGAAACCGAAAAAAATAAAAATCTACAATCGGGAGTTAAATTTAATATCTTTGTTAACTCTCAAACTATTGAACCGCTCAAGGGTTGAATTTTTCGAAAATCACAAATCAATTGGTATAATGATCGAACGTTAAATTACGGATTTTTTTCAGAAAATAATTGCAAACTCTTGGAAAGATTTTGCAGTTCCGAAGACGATTAAATTACCTTAAATCTAATTTGAAATTAAATTATGTTTAAAATAAGATAGAAAATTTGGTGAAATTATTTTATCGAGAATTCATATTCACGGTCCTCTCAGCCATCGCGAAACGTAAATCACATCCTTTTACGCGGAATATTTTTCGAACTGGATGTTTTATCTTCGAATAAGTTTAAAATATATCTCACCAAGGGAGAAGATATTTTCCAAGGAATTTCGATCTCAAATATATTTGTATCTGGGCTATTGATTACCGATATTTCGTAGATTATGTGTGCCCGCGTTAAATTATTTGATCTTACATTTGCGAACGCGAAAAGTTACAAAATTGCGGTGACGCTCCGAATGGCTGTTATTTCGAGCCAAAATCATATCGGTCCATTCTTTTCATCGCGATTGATCGATTATTCGGTTCAACTTATTTAAAGGGTCTCCAAACAAAGTATATGCCAATCCTTTTGTAAGACCGCGGTATTTTCCAAAGACCTGAGAATTAACGATAAGAATTGAAATTGCCTCGGCGGGATGACTGTTATATAAAGTTGGCAAACGAAGTATAAAACGTTTAGTCTTGGATAACATTTTGACGGTTCTTTTAGATCAAAATGAAATTCACAACGAGAAGTCGTACAAGAATTTTCCTTTTTCGATCGAAATTTTGCGAATATTTTGGAATATCCTGATTAATCAGGAGCTTCCTGCTATTCATAACGAATCTATGGTATTTCCGAATCGTATTTCGGACAAGCATGCTTTCCAAATTTTAGAAAATAATGCAAACTTATAATGAGCAGCTTGTTATGTTTATAGTGAACGACGCTTAAAATAAACTACCTGATGTTTGAGATGTAACTAGTAACTTTTGTAATTCTTTTGAAGTTTATTCACAAAGAATATTTACCCAGGAGTATACCTGAGAGTATACAAAAGAATTCTTAAAAAGAGCAGAACGTTTCAATGAATTCCAAATAATTCCAATGTCAAAATCATTTATCAAATTTTTGGACCAATATAAAATACTATTGTGCAAAATGAAAAATTGCAATTTATCATTTTTCTTAGTATAATGTATATGTACGTCCTTCTGATGAGCCTTTGTTTTGTTATGTTAGTATTAATTATTTCTGTTTGTTAACGAATGGAAGTTGTATTTAAAAACAAGACTTCGTTTTGCGGTGTTTTTTTAACATTTTCTGTGCTTCAGAATCGAAAGCCGTGACGCTCAGCAAGTTGCTGAGCTCATCACGAATTTAAAAAAAATGAATAGAGATGAAATATAAGCAATAGGATTATTCCAAATTATTCAAAATGTATATCTGAAGTTCAAGAGTCAGAAGGAAATCTTTGTGTTTTAAACTGAAATTTGTAAAATCATAATTTTGAGTTGATTTGATTACGAATTCGGTAAATATGAAAAAATTTCAATATTGTAACATTTCTGAACTTTAATGAAACTCTTAGGAACTCTTTATAAACTCTTTGAAAGCACACCAGGTTGTTTTGTTAACTTTTAACAAAGAAGTAAGAATGGTAAGGTAAAAGTTGCTTAATATTGAAACAATTTGTTTGACTTGGGAATAATTATTTTTTATTCAAGTTACTAATCACTGTAACTATGATAGCGCTATGAAAAACATTTATGAAGATATAAACAAGAGGCCGATGGATGTTGGTGGCATCTAAAGAGGGCTATACAATAAAATTAATAATTCAAAGTTTCATTAAATTTAGTCCGAAAAACCATTAACGTGCTTTTCAAAGCGAGGGGCCATATTATACGAAAAGCATATTATACGAAAAGCAAACAAGCAATATTCAATTCACAAATACAGAGAGAGATGTCCGCATTGATTAAAATTAATACTGAAGCATATACAGTCCTCAACCATCACGGAACGAAATGAAAAAAGTGATTACGATAAATTACATTTCATTTCAAACGATAAAATTTCACATTTTATCACAACCATTAATATTTGCAAGTTCCTGATAAACGAGCCCTGGTGATTATTTTTAATATCTCCTAATAGACACTTCAATTGTGAAAAAACAAAGTTCATAACTATTTCAAATTCTTCAACTCGTGTCCAAATTCGGATTTTGGTATAAAATTTCGTTAACGAATGAAAATTCATAATTTAAGGGCGACCACTGAACTGTTCTCATGCAGCTTTTCGATTGTTACTTCTCTGTGGCATTGCACAATTTCAAACTCTGATCAATCAATTAACTATTCGAACACTTCTAGCGACATTGTGCCGACACGAAGTCTGCTGTAAAATTTGTCGAAAAGTGCAATGTAAAACGTTCGAAACACAGCGATCAAAATAAATCCACATCTTTATCAACGACAAAAGGAACGCAAACTTCCGGAATATAAATTCGCTCTGGAAATTCGATTTGTCTATAACCGAATTAATCCTCCGGGCAAAATTGATCTTTCTTTGTGGCAAACAATTTAGCCGCGGACGCGGGATTCATATTTAATTTTATAGACGCTCGCATTGACAAAAAGAAAAAGAAAAAAAGAAGAGTCGCGACCGTCATTAAGACATCGTATCAAATCGGGGATATATTGATCGCCGAAACAACAAAGCTCGGGCTTTATTATCCGCCGAATCCATCTGGGCTTTTTCGAGGAGTTCGCGTTATCCTTGCTCGCAAAAGTGTGTATGTGTATGTTAGCGCGGGGCGCCGCGATCTCGCGCTCCTCTCGCGTCTCGACGTCGCCCACCGCCCCGATGCAACCACCGCCTCCACGACCGCAGACACAAAAACAATAACAAATCGATTCGCGAGGCTAACGGGAAGGGGCCAGGTCCTTCGGACGCTCAAGGAAGGGCAACTCGCTGTCTATTATATCCCGTCCTTAATCACATTACGTGATTTATCCTTCGTCATTTTCGAATTTCCCATCAACAGAATATCACAATTTTATTTTTTCCAACGTTCCCCGCTCAGCCGAAATAACATGTGTCATATAAATGATGATATTTATATTTCATATATCTCGACATATATACAATATAGATCCACATACATATACACATGTAACAAATTTTCGCTCGGTTCATTCATCTGTCTAATTTTGATTCTGATTCATAAACTAAAAAAAAGTAATAAAAATGTAAATAAAAGATTTCAATAAAAAATGAAGTGGATTATACAATCATGAATCGGCTGAATGAAAGTTGGTGGAAACAATTAAACTGAATTTTGTAAAAATTTGCAGCGTTTAATGAGGATTGAGGGAGAGTTTTATTAATCGAAGTTGATGCGTTTGTTTGGAAGATGGAATATGGGATTTGGAGTTTGCACGCGGCGACGGGACTTTGGGGGGATCCACGGCTCGTCGGAAGGCACCCGATCCTGGCTCCCGGAGCGACGCCGATGTTGCCGCGAGCGGCCTTCGCCTTGAGTGCCCTTCAGAGATCCGCCGAGATGCCGGTGCCCCTCGCATTGGCCGCGGTTGGTCCGCCTTACGGTGCCATGGAGTTGACCTCCAAGTCCACTGCGCGGAACTCTGCGAGTCCCGACAATGAGTCGCAGCTCAGAAAATCGGACGACAACGAGAGCAACATCGAAAGGACTGGCGATGATGATAACGATAACGATAACGATAACGATAACCAAGTACGTACAATCAAGTTCCTTTAAAAAGCAACGGCACAAAAATAAATCCAACAAATTTCCCGGTATGAATGTATATTTTTAAATTTTTGAATTCCAATTTGTCGGTGAATTTTGCGCCAGTTTTATAAAACATTTTCATATCTAATAATTGATAACCTGATAATCTGATAATTTGGTGATTAAAATTCGAGCTGAATGAGTCATGTTGAAACGAAGGGACAAATCTATCCTCCCATCTGACCAGATTGGAATATAGAATAGAGGAGAGCTAAATTTGTAAAATGGAAAAATTCGTCGGTTATCGGGTTATAATTTGATTAGCGAAGCTGATAAATTTTTTGTCCGTTTGATTGATCAGAGTGTTAATAATGAATGCGATTTTCATTTCAGACCACAACGTCGACTGTGAATAATGACAACGAAGACGCGGGCGAGGAGAGCGATGCCAGGAGTACGACGAGCTCCCATCGCTCGGCTAACAATAACTTACGAATAAAGCCGACGGATCCAATGTCCTGTTTTTTATTAGACAAGGTGATTCTATCCACTATTTTTCACTCTGTCTAAGCCCGTAAACAAGACCCGAGTCAATTATCGTCAGCCCAATTTCCATATTTAATCGGCCTTTGAATGTTAAAGCCGCGATTTCGAAGCGCTATAGTATTTTGTACCTCGCGCGGGATATTTCTGTTGCAATTCTGTCATAAATGTCTGCAAATAATAACGTATCGGTACGCTTAGGTATTCAGCGTAGCTTTAATATGATGTTTGTTATATTACATGGTGGGTAATACATTTTTATCGATTTTGCTCGCAGGAGGAAGCGGTGAGTCCTGTCCTGAATAGCTGGGTTTTGGGCGCCTACACGGCCATGCTTGGAAGATTGTCCGCCGCAACTGCTGCTCTGGAGGCTACAGAAGTACCTAATATTCCATCCGATAGTGATTCCGAAAGTGACCACTCGACGTACACCGAAAAGTATATCCCACTTTTCTTTCCCCAATTTCTTTGCCACCTGCAAACGCGCGAACAAATTTTACTTCCAATTTTCAGACAATTGTTTATTATCAACAGAAAATTTCATTTATTCAAAGTCTCATATAACCTTTTTTATGAAATTTCAATCAAAATGAATGCATAAATATTTGTTGAATTATTGAATGAAAGTTACATACTTTTTTTTTCTCCGTGTTTATTTTTAAAATACATTTCCAAATGTCAATTTACTTTTTGCTAATAAAATAAAATGATAACAAATTGAATTAAAAAAAAAAAATTGCAACTTTGTACTGAGCTCTGTACACCGGCAATAAATGTACACCGTCCCGCGAATCATTTGCTTTACTCGTTGCAGTATTGCATTTTAGTTTCGCAAAAGTATTCGTAGAAATATCAGAATAATATGTGCGGCATATTAAATGTCTTGTCACATTTCTGAAGAAGGTCGCATTTTTGTCGCATTCGTTCTTTTACTCTGCGTTACGTAAAGGTAATTTTTAAATTAAAAAAAATTATTCGATTCAATTTTCTTTGCCCATACTTGTTATCACAGTTTATTTATCCGGAAGACAATCTCGGACCAGGGATTCGATTTTTCAGTATCCTTTAATATCTTAAATTTAATAACATCCGACGATGTTTGATACACAAATTTACCTTTCAAACGTCGGAGAACCGTTGTTCTGTAACGCAAAATTACATTCAATAAAACAAAATTAATATCCGTTACAGTAATCGGTAACGTTTTGTTTATTATCAAAGTTCTAGTTCCTCGGTTGGATGAATGTTTCTTTTCGATTATAATCTTGAACTTGCTCCTGTTTAAGGTCAAGAGGAAGTAGTCCAAGTGTGAACGTACACCGTGGTTACTCGTGCGGAACGTGCGATACCGTGGCCCCGACGAGGCCGGCTCTTCGGAAACACATAGCCGACTGTCATCCGGTACCGTCCATAGCTCTGGATGCCGGCGAGACTAAAAAGTGTCCGTCCTCCGGTTGCGATTTCACCACGAAGAGTAGGTGCGAATTGGAGACCCACGTGGCCGGACACGTCGCTCAAGGTGTCTCGCCGACAGGCAAGAAACGCGGTTTAACATTGCAGCGGGTCAGGTACAGGTACTTATTCGACGCCATCAATCGCACAAATCCCACTGTGTATTTTACACAGCGAGGTTTTAACAATTCAGCCTCCATGCATTTGGCCTCAAACGCCGCTCTTCAATTTGTATTCCAAAACTGGTTAATACAACTGAAACCGTTATTCACGTGGGGTTAATTACAATTAGACCAAATTGTTTAATTTTATTTCACGTTCGCGTTATGGTCCGCATATGAAATGAACGAAATAAAATCAATACGAATAGTAGCATTTATGGTTGCTCAGCAGCCAATTACCGGTGTATTCGTTTTGTTGTTTCACGAGAGGCTTTGATTTCGCTCGATAATTTGCAAATGAGTGCCGCGAGTAACATTATATATAGATACCAGGTTGAAATGGCCTTTCGGATTAATGGGCATGGAGTGATCCGTAATGATGACGCTGGAAATGGCTGTAACACAAACTCCATTCCGATTTAATTAGTCCATGTTTAGCGACTCTACAAGATTTGAGCTTAAATCGACGCGGATAGATAACAATTAAAAACAAATTTCGAAATTTTTCGTTACGGTCGTCTGCTTTTGAAACATGTTTATAACAAAATTAACAAGCTGGGTTGGGTTAGAACTTGTTGGAACATGTTGGAAGCTTGGACTCAGTATGGCGTCACTCGGACATGGCGCCACCTACTGACCACGACGAAAAGCGCGCGTTTATTTGAAATACAATTTGAATTCATGCGTTGAAACAGAATGGTGACTGGTGAAATTACAGTTTTCATTGAGACCGTTGTTTACAGATACGAAAGGGAGGAATACCGGTGTTCGTTGTGCTCCTACGCTTGCACCATTGAGAAAGCCTTCCAGCGACACCTCAGAGCTCACGCGAAGGGAGCCGCGCCGGAAACCAGGGTTAGCTGTGCTGTCTGCGGGGCCGACAGGTCCTCCGAGGTTGACCTTAGCAAACACATGCGCAGGCACAGGGACGACAGATACTTTTGCTGCGATATTTGCATTTTCCGAACGGTCCAATTAAAGAAGGTAACTGTACCGATTGAATTAAAAAATTGAACACTGCTCGTCGTTCTATTTCAGAAACGTCTTTCAATTATTTCAATCTTTAACGTCAATTTTCATCTACATAGAACAATTTAGATTTTTTTCCCCCAAAAAATAGCAAGCTTATTCGACTGACACAATTACTTCAACTGTCTCTATTAACTTTTACATTTCGAAATGAAGTGATGAAAATGTGAAATCGATTTTAGGATATGTTAAAAACCAAAGGTGCGATTTTGATTTTCAGCTGATTCAACACCGACGCATGCATACCGGTGAGAAACCACACCTGTGTCCCCATTGCGCTTACAGGAGTGCGCGACGTGACAATTTGCGAAGCCACGTAAGACGGGTGCACAAGAAGGAAAACCTGTATTGCGACACGTTCAGTCCGCGAGGCATGTTAATTGCACCGCGAATCGTCGATACGTCTGCGGCCGCAAGTCCGACACCCTCGCCCTCGCCGAGCATGGAATCGCCGAACTAGCGACAATGACGACGACTCTCAACCTACTCGTGACGAGTTAGTTAACATTTTACACGTCCTAGCATTTGTCAATATACATTTTGAACGGTTTAAGGGTTTATTACTGTCTTGTCAGATTAAACGAAACGAAGCTAGAGTTTTGAATTTGAGACAAACGATTGGAAAGGAAATCTATTGAAATCTGCATTGGTGCGGCGTCAATGTAGTGTAATTCAAATTTCTCAAGATATAAACTAATTTTCATTTCTTTTTGATTTGAATAGGTTTTTTTTTTTTTTTTTTTTTTGATGAGGAAAAAGATGTTTGAGTTTTAAAATAGTTTGGATTTAGGTTCTTGATTGTTGATGCTGATTTTGGTCTCGCGTTGTAAGGTGTGCAAAGTTTTATCGATAAGACGGATGACTATTTTTTAATTTTTACAATATGTAATTATAATGTTAAAATTAAGTTAGTTAGGCATGTTGACTCAATGACAATTATAATTCAATAAGAAAGGACAAGTGTGTCATTTCGCGGATTCTCTAAATGTGTGTAAGAGTTGGAAGAAAGACTGAAAAAAAGGGAGACATGTGCCAGAGACGCCTTTGATTATAACGAAATTCGCTAACTTAATAAACTAATGTGTTTCATCTTAGACATTGTTTCAGCTTCGAGAACTTGGGAAACAGTATACAGAACAGTAAAATTCCATTAGTTTAATGAGATCCGTCCGTGTTTATAAATTTTGAATCTGCGTTGATGTGTTTTAAATTTGCTGGACAAAAAGTATGACACACTTTTACATCAGCAGCTTTTGGTTTTGTCAAATCCTGTAAAAGTTGAAAACTTGGAACAGAATTTGAAAACATTTCAATTTTAAAGTGAAAAAAAACAACAATCTTCTCAAATTATGTTGTAACTTTTTGTTTGTTATAAAGAAAGATTGAGAAAGCAAACATTTCAAAATTTTGAAATATATTTTAGGTTGACAAAAATCTGAGATACTGAACGAATTTAATAAATGAAAATAACAAACATGAATTGACATTTATCCGGCGTAAAATCGATCTATTTATGATTCTCACCGAAGCTCTGTGATTCACGTGTTCTGCGTTCATTGACATTGGTGCTAAGGCAAATATAAGACTGATAGTAAAAATTTATAGGTTGAAGAAAGGCGTGAGGTTGATGTTATAGTTTAAGTTTAGCTCGGGTTAAATTGAGAGCAATTGGCGCACAAGTGAAGGCCTATTGTTTCGCGGGGTCTCTGGCACTAAGTCCGAAAGGTGCTAAAGATTTTAAGTTTCGCATTAACACGGCCTGCAAGGTAAAGTAGAGCTGCTTTCACTCATTCGGTCGAAAATTTCGTGGAACAGGTTGTTTATCATAGTTACTATTCGAGACTTTTAGCACACAGCAACTTGGGAAATGACGTGTATTATTTAACAAAAAAAAAAAAAAAAATGAAACAATCACAAAGGTTGCCGATTTTGTGCAACATTAATTGGCGTAATACGTCGCTCAATGACGCTAAAAATTTTGAACCTTTTGAAACAGATTTACGGCGTGGGACAAAAAAAACAGAAGCAGAAATTATATATATTATATATATAAATATAAATGTGAATGTGTGTGTCAATTTTTAATGTATCATAAACTCAAACTCTAGTCAAACTTTTAGCCAAAAGATTAGCTGTGAGCATAAGCGGTATATGAATATATATGAGGTAAATAAATGAATAAATATATTATATATGAAATATGGAAATCTCCGACGTCCTATATATTTACAACTGGGGTTCTCGGCGCAGGACTCGCGCGCGCGAATTTATTTCCCGTCTCAACGCCATAGGTATATATTAATTAATTACAAATATGATAATATATATTTATCTATCTTATATAAATGTGACATAGCTATGATAACATTACCTCGGCGGTTCACCAACTTTTTTGCTTTTTGATATATATTGTATTTCAAATTGACATTTTATATTTCTATATGCGAGAATTTTATTGCGATCGCGCAATTCCGTGACATTGTACATGTAAGTGCTCCCAATCTCTTCCAATCTCTCCACTTTCTTCTTCACTTTGTAATTGCCAGGGCTATAACTTCGAACAAACATTATTTTCTATTCTTGTTTGAAACACTCATCGCCCAATTAAAAATAGTTTCCATCATAATACAGCTGCGACTATTGATATTAGATTAATTAAACCTATTTATAATTTTGTATCTTCGTTGTTACACTGTTGATATAGTCGGTAAATCATCGTTCAGTGCAAACAGACATTACCCATGTTGTGCCGCAATTTGTAAATCATGAGACGTGCCAAACGCTATTTATTCCAAAAGCGAACGGGGAATTAGTTCCATATGAGTTTGCGAGTGTTATGTGTGCAAATTCTGAAAGAAAGGTTGTCGGATTTTTGAAACTGCTCGTGATTTTTATTTTTCTAATAATTTCAATTCAAATTGAAACTCAAATTAATTCTTGATTGAATTAATTTTTAAATTTCGTTCATCGTATTAATTTCAATTATTCGGTCTCAGTTAACGGAAAAAGAAGAACTAAATGTTGAATGAATGAATGTAAGCGGATAGTTAAGAATTTCTCTCAGACTTGAAAATGATTGTATTAATTGATACGAAACGTTGTGCAATTGATTGTGTAAGATAGATATGACTGAGTTGGACGTTGAATTTAAGATGCCTTTCGTTGAACATTCAATCGAATGCGATATTAGGGAAATATGTAAGGCTATGAGTTAATTGTTATGATCCTCTAACTGTTGAAACTTTGGTACTAGATCGTAAGTGTCTTACTGTATACTATACACGAACTACATGATACTATTCTACATTAATGTTTCCTAGATTTATTGTTCAATTATGAGCGTACTCGCTGCAAAGTCTGCTATGATGCAACCTTCAATATTTACAAAAAAATATGAAATCGGGCGTCGTCCACCGATGATCCAGAGAAAATACATTGCTCATAGCAACTGATGTTCGGAATAAAATTTCAAACTGGCGGAGAAAAGAATTTTAATGAGGATGATTTAATTTTACTGACTGCATGCACTCTAGAATTGGGTTCATTGAGACGGGCAATCATTTCTACTGGATCGTCAAGAAAAAGCGTCTTAAATTTAATACAATCTAAATGTGATAATATAATTACAGATAATTACTCAAGTATTAGTAACAATTACGTCTTGTATGCTGTATTACATATAGGTATATTATATGTAAACAAATTCCAAGGGGGAAGTGCTGTGTTTTGGAAATTTGAAGATCAATATGTTCATTTATTCAACTGTTTTTTTAATCGTTTGTTTGAAAAAGTAATGGTCGATTTGCATCGGTTTCCAGGTTAATTTTTCAAAAATAGATAAATGCAAAATTGAATTTTCTCTCGACTGCATCCGGCCTTTTTTTTTTTGTTACTGATTCACGCAAGTTCAGATTTTTGAATAAAATTGTGCTAAAATAAAGACTGGTATCCACTTGGGGAAAAAAATCCCAAGTGACATTTTATCCGATACTTTTTTCACTATCGACATATTGATTTTTAATTTTCAACCTAAATTGGTAAACCTATTTTATTATTTATGACTAATTACAAAAAAATTGTGACGCCGAAGCTTATTTTGCGTATAACGTTAAAACGTCATGTAATAAAAATTTACGGTAGAGGGTAAAAGCAATTTTTGAGTTAAAAGTAGCAATGTTAAAAGTAACAAAAAAAGCTATAAAGTCGCGTAAACCCCCTGAACCGTAAAAGCAGCTGCTCGATTGCAGAAATTTTCGAGCGCAGCTAATTGTTCCTACAGTTATTTCGCTTATTTATTGATCTATACAGAAGCTGAATTCAATTCTGTTACATTTTACAACGAACGTAAAATAGATATTCCTAATCAATCCTTCCTAAAATTCCAAATGTCCAATTTACAATTTCAGAAATTTGATATATATTCCCAAAATATATTTTCTATAAAAACTTGTATTTTAATTAACTTAAAGTTGTCGTCAATACGACCACAAGTCCATTGATCTTTAGTGTTGTGATTTTTCAGAAAAAAGACAAAAAAAGAAAAAACTAGGGTTTTAAATCCCCTCTCACTTTCAAGATATTTTAACTCTTAAACGAATCGCAGTGCTCAAGTATATTAGATAAACGTTTTCTTCCATCTTCGAGGGGAATCTTTTATGGGAAACACTGTGAGTCGTTGATAATTAAACGATCAATTTTGAAAGTACCAATTAAACGAAGGGAGAACAAACAAAAGAGTAAAAAAAATTAAGAAAATGATCGGAATAAACTTGTCATATTGTTATGTGATCAAAAGCGTCGTACAGGCAGAGATCGCAGATCCGCAGGGTTTTTCGGACAGAGTTTATGGTGTTGAAAAAAAAAGTCAATTGTGCCCTTCAACAGCAGCGCTCAACTTTTCAATTATACCTGATATGCAATTTTCGGTTCCTTTCTCTGTCAATGACAGTGGCTCCTGCGAATCTACGAAAATTGTGCCAAATATTTGTCCATTTGATAGTCAGTCATTGTTTAACTTTGGTAAATAATACAATCATAATAAATATTTCATTGAAATGTAACAGTCGTGTTGAATCTTTTCAGTTTCCCAAATTCATGTTAAATTTTATGAAAGCCATCAAACTCGTCATCTTTTCTCTCAAACATTTTTTCCCATCCTGTCTTATTCTCAACTACTGGCAATATAATTTTTCACAGAAATCCAATAATTTTTATGAACACTGCAACATAAAGAACGGATTTTTCCCTGGTCCTGTTAGTCACGATTGAAATGATGACGCAGAGAAGTTCTTGCATTCAATGAGTACTTTGTCTACTTTCTATAAAAACGCATTTCTAGTATTTTCAAAACCAAATCCATGTTTGATTTAATTTTTTGTTTTCATCACAAGACTTAAAAAAAAATACTAACGTGAAAATGTGATAACACAATTGATGCGATAGCCGCTTTTATCTGATAAAATGATACAACTATTATCAAATTGCTTCCGATACCCTCAGACAGACGACTCTTCATGAATCATCCATTAAAAAAATCTTTATTTCTTAGAATCAAAAATATTGCAACACAAACATCACCGAACTGTTTAAATCAGATTAATCTCATCGGCAAATTGGATTCCACTGAATAAAAGCAATTAAATTGTTTACCAATAATTTTTTATTTTTGCAAACTCAAATTGGCGTGATAAAAATTTTTGAATTCAAAATAATTTTGCTTAATTACGTACAATTTAATTGTACAATTAAGTTTCATTTGACATTCATCGCTGGCAATTTATATTCACCATTTATTGCCAATCCCATTGATAGTTAGTTACATAAATGCATCTGCAACTTAATGATGCACAAATAAATTGGCAAGTTTTTTTTATGAACGAGTTCAATTAAATCGTGTTGTGATTGGTCCGTCTCTGCAAACAATTCGCTATCGACATTAAACATCGCATGTGCTCGCTTAGCGCTTGAGGTCGAGTTTAACACTCAAGTAAACATTTATAATACGTTATTTATTAGCCAAGATTAATCATCACTACGTGCATTTACACGCCAAATAAGTTTTTACAGCCGTTTTAATAAACTCTTCGCGAAAGTTGATACAAACGCTCGTATCGCGATTCAAAATTTCATATCTCTTCAACCAACTTTCCAGAACAATCACATTTCAAAAAATCAAAAACAGAAACAGTTGCATTCGCGAAGAGACATCAAAATTACTAGCCGTTTGATCTACAAGTTTCGTACATATTTTTGCCGTTATAAGAGAGGGGCAATTCTCGTGCCGCCTACGTGGAAGAAATTACAATCTTCGGAATTACAATACTCCGCATCAAAGCTGGACCAGAAATGTAAGGTCAGAAAATTGCACGGAGTTGAACGAAAAACACAGTGTTTTCCATCCGAAATAGACTGTTTCTGCTCTAGGTTGATGTTCTGGATTCGTCACATGGCCGTCGGTGCAAAGACCCTAATTTTCATTTGCACTTGATGCGTACGTGACGTACAGTTTCTCTCTCGCGGTACAGCGGTACGCAAAATAGCTGAGCGCATTTGACGCGCGAAAAGATCGGCCGCACTTTGGAGAGGGAAAGGCCTCGAGTGGGAGCATCGCAGCAGAGACCGAGCGAGTTGGCCGATCGGTGTCAGTTCTGTCTTGCTTGTTTCGAAGCAAGAAAGAAAGTTACTAAGAATCGCGGTGGCTGTCGAGCTGTCAAACAACCGAAATTCCGTCCCTCCGAATTGACCGGCCATGGCCGCTTTTCATAGGTACCGATCCGAGAGATCGGCAAGAGATCGGCTGAGAAAAAGTTGAGCCACCGATGAAAGAGAAAACACGCCATTCGAGTGGCCGCGATATGACTCACAGTCACTATCTTCGGGAGAAAATAATGCGTGCGCGATAAGAGTGAATGTGACGTTGAGGGACGACTCGTTTTGATGCGACGAAGAATAGGCGCTTTTTGTGTCTCGTCTTGAGGTGTGTCGGTGTGTGGGCGCGCGTGTGGTGACAAATCAGGTGAGCGGTATTCGAAGGTCACGGACCATCTGGTCGTGGCGCAGGTAGGAAAAGTGCACCTCGGGTGCAAGGAACCTACTACCGATCTCGGGCCGATCACTGTTGCCACGAGAGCTGTCAGCAAAGTCCGAGAGAAAAATCGCCCACTGGACGGTCGTGCCAGTACAGAGCCGATCTTTGAAAGCGTTGACGCTTCAATTGTGCTGTTTATTTGACGGCTATTTATAACGGAGCCGCTCGGAGTTTGGCGCACAATCATTCGTTATTTCCATGCGGTTCACAAAAAATAACTTGGCTCGAAAAAGTTCTTGACAAATCGACCGGCAAGTGCCAGTGCAGTGATATCGGATATCGGTTATCCGTTGACGTTTTAATTTGTATTTTGTTTTCTATAAGTTACTGAATGAAAAAGAGAACAATGAGACAGTTGTGCAGCGTAAGTGAAAAGAGCGAGACGAAGAGTTGGCGTAACAAAGCCAGTGTCATTCTAAGCAACGCCTTATGAGCACAGCTGTGAAACATGCGAATGATGTCCGATTATTGTTATGACTAAGCGCTTGTCCTTCGTGATCCTTTTTGCAATCCGCCGATTAATTTATGACTCGACAAACCTGTATAGTCGGTCAGCTCGATTCAAAAAGTGAAGTCGCAAATTGTGAGAGTTATGGTTCTTGGTTTCCATTTTTTTAAGCAGTGACCCCCTCTTGTGTCGATGAACCTTTGGCATCAGTTCCTTTGATGAGAACGCGCAACGAAATCCTGACCGAGAGTTCGGGATTTCGAGTGCCATATCGAGTCGTTGATAAAGGAAGATGGACGTGAAACCGGTGCCGAAACCAAGAACGATCTTTCGAGTCGAGAAGCCCGTGCCGGCTCCGCGATCTCTGGGCAACGTTTCGCCCGTTCGAACACGAAGCCCCAGTGAATCCAGCATGTCGGAGAAGTCGGACGAGTCCAGGTCGTCGGACTTTTTTCGGTCTCTGAGCTCGAGCTCGAGGCAACTCAAGGAGGGCCTGTCGGAAAAGGTCACGGTCAAGGGTCGCGCTCTGATCTCGAGCTCGCGCAACGCCAGCATCCGACTGGAAAAATCGGTTAAGAACCTGCTGACCAAGCGGCTAACCGCACTGTCGCAGGATGAGACCGACGAGGTGGACAAGAACACCAATCCGGTGACGGAAGACCGGTGCGCCTCGCTGCCGATCGGCGACGAACTTTTCAACTCCATCTCCTTTTACAGTCCTCTGAAAACCAACCTCAAACGGAGCATGAAGAACGAGGAAAATTTATCGGAAACCCGATACAGTCCGCCGCCTCCGGTTTACCCGCCGCCGCCGCTGCCCGACGACTGCATCTACGACGAAGTTCAGTCGATGACTTCCAACAACAGTAGCCGATATGACACTCTGAGCTCCACCTTTTCCGAACGAGTGGAGGCCGATTTCGGCGACACCTTGGACTCACGAAGGTCCAGAACCACTGAGAGCGACTCGTCCGGTCGCAGCTCCAGCACCTCGACCGATATCGTGAAGATCGAGGCGGACAAACGACTCTACCGGTCGGACTCGTGGAATTTCTACGACTCGACCACGAAAGCCGACAGGAACGAGGTGTTCCAGCCGAACATGAGCCTGATGGAGGAGATCGAAGACTCGCTTACTAAGAATAGGATGTCCGCCGATTCCACCCAGAGCAACATGTCGGTAACCAACTCGCTGTACGAAAACTGGACCCCTGTGAGACTGAGATCCAACACCGACTCAACGAGCAGCACGGACCGCAAGATCTGCTCCAAGTCTGTGATCCTCGAGTTCGATCCGATTGCTGCAGTCGAGTGTGAGGATTCGGACTCGATTTACGAGAACAACAACGATATCACACTTCTGGAGACTCTCTTGGCCGCCAGCACCACCACCAGTAGCCACAGCAGTGGTAGTATCTGTGAGTCTGTTGAGGACGTCGAGATCCAGGAGGACCTGGAAACTTTGTCGCTGGACCCGCCCCTACCACCCAGAAGGTTTGACTCGTTGCCGAAACACGAGTACGACGAAGTCGAGATGGTCGAGGAACTCGACAAGATTGCCGGCAAGAACCCGGCACTCCTGCCAAAACTCGTGCACCTGGCGAAGAAAAAGAAACCGGCTGTCCCACCGAGGATAACGGAAACCAAAACCGAGGAAGTCGCGAGCTCCGATCCGTTGTACGCGACCTTGGATTGCGACAGGCTAACGGAGTCTGCTGTTCCGTGTAAACCGACGGAGGACCGCAAGAACAGTGTGATACAGAAACTGAAGAAACTGGGTCACGGTTCCGGCTCAGCCCTGAATCTGAGATGGCGGTTGCCGAGACAGAAGGACCAGGCGGTTGCAGCCAACGAGGCACAAAAGAAGAAGAAGACAAAGGGGAAGATGACGAGGCCGGAAATGGCGCTGAGTCAGAACCCCCCGACGCATAAGGGCACTTTGTACAAATGCGGAACCGGCATCGAACGAGCCAGGGAATTGGTTACCCGTTACGCGGTGCTGGCCGAACAGAAGATCACATTCTATACCGATAAAAATATGACGTCGTGCAAAGAAGTCATTCAACTTTCCACCGCCCAGAGCGTCCATCTTCTGCAAGATGTTAAGTAAGTTAATCATTTGTAACTTGCGGTCGTACTTCAACTGCGGTTCAAGTAGAACGCGATGTAACAGATATAATACGGTTAAGAAAATTGGGTTGAAAATTTAAAATATATAAAATGTTTGCAATTTTTGTATAGGGTCAGGCGGGGTTAAAATGATCAGTGGGGTAGAAATGATCAACTCAGTTTACACAATTGACATTTAATTGCGAAAAGTTTTTAATTCGCCCATAATATAAATAAGCAATTCAAGAATTCATCGGGCACGTTATGTAAAATAAAAAAATAACAGCAAATAGTTTATACGACATTAAAGACTGATCATTTTACCCCCCCCCCTGACCCTCTTACCCCCTAGTTTTTTGAAAGAAGTTGTACACCTATATTTGTTGCGGCTGATAAATTTCAATTGTTGTTTTAAAGAAACGTCGACGGAGAAACCGTGTACTGTATAGCGATCAGTGGCGAGGGAAGATCCGAGTTTCATTTATTGTACGCGAAAAGTATCATGGAGAGGCGAATGTGGGCTCAGAAGATATTGGAAACTGTCGCACCTGTTTTCCTTCCCAAATATACAACTGATTTTACTCTGGCTGGCTGGGCTTATGTCAAGGTAACGCAAACTTGTAACTTGTTTCACAAATTTATGCGACTAATATGTTACTGAAAATTGAATTGACTGTTTTAGGAAGGTGTAACGAGCCCGTGGAGACATGCGTGGCTGCTGTTGCAACAGCGGACGCTGATTTACAAGTACCACATATTTACAAAACATTATGCAACCATCGATCGAGGAAACTTGGAGTCAATAGATCTGAGAAAAGCACGTTGTATAGGTAACCGATCATTGAAACCAATCTTGGTGTCATTAAAGAAAAAAAAATTTTCCAAATGGTCATTTGAAATTTGTTTGTTAATATTTCGATGATTGTCGCCTTTGAGTTATGTTATTATTTTCTTTTTTTTTTTTTGGTAAACGAAAAAATTGTCATCTGAATTCTGTCCAGCTGAGTTTACACAGGGTCGGCGCGCGTACGAACCTTTTGTTTTGTCATGACGGTTATTCAATTTGCGAGACGTATTTTGGAGTGTCGAGTTTCAAGCGAATGTCAACGTAAAACGACGAGCGTTTTGTGAAACGCCGTTTGCCCAACGAACGTGTGCCAACAATTTTGCAATGAACCGCGAAACACATTCAAACTCATTCGATGTGCAAAAATTTTTCACCGAGCTGGTAGTCGCATTAATTTGCATGATTATATTCAATCTATTCATTATTTATGAGTCATTCATTGATAAAGTCAAATCTTTTCTTGTCTGACTAATGTAACAGGTCGTAAAAAATGATTTTTCAACAAAAATTTTACCCAGAAAAAAATGAGTACAAGTTAAAAAAAAGTACAGTTAAACGTAAACAAAAACCAACTTTTTGTTTCAAATTGATCTTATTGATTAACATTTCTGATTGTGCATTTGGTTTTCATGATAAGTTTGATCTGAATTAAAATTCAAATTTGTTTTAATCAGTGGTGAGAGAACAGGAAGGACCAATTGCGGATTCAGAAAACGTTCCAGTTGTAGTGGTGGATACGGGTCGTAAGGGTGCTTTACATCTGACAGCTCCGGGCTTGAGGGGAGTCCCCACTTGGAAACACGCTTTGTATCAAGCTGCGACAAACTGCGGCCCTGCGTTGGAACAACAACAACTCACTCAAGACAATGTTCCCGTCATCCTCGACAAATGCATCAACTTTATTTATGCTCACGGTAACTGCATACTATTTGTTTCCCCATAACAAACTTAGTGCTCCCATCAATCTCATTATTACCATCGCTTTGCAATTTACAATTTCATTCTCGTTTTTTCGCAGGACGATTATTTTTTAATTGAAAAAAAAAAAAAAAAAGAATACGAAATTAGAACCAATTAAAATTCCGCGCAATTCACACTCCTGTATCCATATCATTTTGTTTAAATTGTAACGTTCTATCGGTGAACACGAATGAATAAATATGAATAAGTTTGAAAAAATATTTGAAAAGTAAAATTAAAAGTGGGTCAAAATATGAATTCGCGTGCGAGAACGCTAAATTGGGAATTGATGAGGTCTGCGAGTTTCATTCGACCGCGTTATGCATACGATGATACAAGGCATTGTGGCACACGAGTTGACTGTAAACGCGACTATAGCGAATCATATATGAGCCGTGGGAAAAAAAGTGGGGAATCGAAAGAGAAAAAGAATAGCGATACTTGGCGCTGCACTGACAAGCGTGACTCCACGCCAGCTCAATTTCCGGGAAACGTATGTACATTGCGTATAACGTAATTTGACTGCGATCAAAATATAATAACGCCCATGCTCTTTAATTGCTACCCGAGCGATTACCTTCGCTTATAAACTCACCATCATCTCGAAACTAATTTATCACTTCCTCGACAAATTTTGCATTCTTTTCTGACATATTTTTTTAATTAAATTAAATTAAATCAATTAAACTAATGAAACGAACAATTTCAGATTCTCAGATAGATTGAATTCATATTTCTTCTTTTTTTCCGCAGGGATAATGTGCGAGGGTATTTATCGTCGAAGCGGCTCAAGCAGCGCAGTGGCGAGATTATTAGACGCACTTAGACGAGACGCGTGGGCCACGCAGATAACCAAATCATCATATTCAGAACACGACGTTGCAACCGTACTGAGGAGGTTTCTTCGAGATCTCCCTGAGCCGCTCTTTCCCCCGGATATTTATGGACAACTATGTGAAATCACCGGTAAAGCATATCTCGTTTTCGCACTTCCCATTGTTGTTCGTCTTCAAACTCACAGACAATGACAGACGCAAAAAGAAACGAGCCAAAATGTCGACAAGAAAACGGCCTCGCTGCATTTCTAAACTCAATTTTCAATTGGTTCAATGCATCGAGGTATCTCTCATTAGAGCACTTTCCATTGCATAAGTTGTTATGGAGCAATTCTTGTGGAACCTTGGAAACTCATTACCCAAGATTTGGCCGCAATCATAAAATTTTCATTATAACATTTTAATAATAAACATTCTAAAACTGAACAACGAAAACTAATAGGAAGAAATAACAAAAGCGCAGTTCAATAAATAAAATTACGACGGGTTGACAGATCAACTTAGTCTAATTCACGCGACTGCTCGTCAACGAGATAAATGCCTCACAAGAGAACCTTATAGTGTTTCTATTAATACCACACTGTGTTTAGTAGTTTTTTTTGTCTTGCTTTTTAATTGAGTGTTATGACAGTCCCAGGTTGAGGCCGTTTATTGTCTTTGACCCGCATGAACGATCGACGATCATTTTTCCTCAAATCATTTTATAAATTCAAAGAAATACTTTTGATCAATTTATAAGCATCGGTTTCAATGACCCTAGGTTGCAGTTCATTCTAATAAAAATGTCACTTGTTTCAACCGCCTTGCACCGGTTATTTTTGACGTGTTGATTTCAGCGAACAAATTTCTCACAGCAATCAAAGCTTGACAGTCAAAATTGTTCATTTGCAAAATCAAAATCAATCGAATATTCTGCTTACAATTTTAAACAACAGTTGTTTGAACTGGCATATCATGGAAAGTGATATTTACTTTTTAATACCAGCTGCACACAACGCAAAAACTCGGAATATTATTTGATCTCACTTTTATTATTTAATTTCAAAAATAATTTCATATAGAATTCAACTGATTTTAGCAGAGATACAAATTCAATATTTAATTTAATGTTTTAAAAGCAACTTTGTTTTTATTTATTCAAAATGAAAACTCATAGTTTTGTATAATACAATTTTAATAAAAAACATTGGGAAACTGCAACGTATATACTTTGAAGGGTTAATTTTTGTTTACACTCGAACGATTCATTTCTAAATTATTTGCACCATCGTTTTCTTGGTGCATTGAACTCGATCACGTTGAAGATCTTTTTTCAGTCGCGCTGATGCATGGCTCGGGCATGATTCATCGGGAAGTCAACGCGGATTTCAATTTGCAAACGTTTCAAATCATTTTCAGCATAATGAAATAATGACAAATGATTATGCTGACGGGTATTGTCAATAGCCAAATTACGACAAATATCGCCAACCGCAAAAGACGTGCGGTCTCGTGTGTTCCTGGAAACGTTCATTCTTATTCACCTTCGTACAATCAACGAGGAATCAATCCATCGTCAAATTGTTGCTCGAACAATGACGAACATTAATATTCATCTGAGCTAGACTTATCTGACCGATTTTCCATCACCTATCTATTGTCTTGGTTACATTTTCAAACCTATTCATTATTTTTATCTCAAACAAACGTAACTTTCATTAACAATAAATAACCCACTGCTTTTGTCAAACGTCTTTTTGATGCATTACTTTTTAGGTACTGATTGCGTAAAAGGATAAGAATTTTTACATGTCTGGTTTTGTTGCAGCCTCAGAGAATGCAGAAGGCAAAGTTGAAGCGTACAGGAACTGCCTGCAGAAGCTAAACGAAATCGCCTCGGCAACGTTGAGAAGAATTTTAGGCCACCTGCACTGCATCTGCCAGAAGAGCGAGAAAAATCTCATGAACGTGGAGAACATCTCGGCCATCTGGGGCCCAACGTTGATGCACGCGAACGACAGCATGGCAGAGGAGTGGGACGCTCGCGACACCCAAGTCCTCGGCGATCTGATCCGACTTTACCCTGAGGTCTACCAGCTATCCAAAGAAGACCTTGCCAAAGAAGCGAAGATGCTCGAAGTGCTGGAGATGCACGTGACCAGCAACGGCTTGTGGGGAGCACCATCCGGGGACCTCAAGGTGTGGATCTACATCAACTCGAAGGACGGCGAGTGCGTGAACGTGACGGTAAGGACACCTGCAAATTAAAAATAAACAGCGATGCGATTAAACTGAAAATGACATTGAACACTTCGATAACAATTTCGATCGGCGTTCCGTCTTTCAGAGTGACTTGATATCCTTGGTTCATGAAACTCCGGTTATGTCACGAGCTGCCATTATTCATGCATGAATCATGCATTACTTTCTTAGCTCGTTTTTGTATTATATTATATAAATTCCAATTTTGCAATTAAAAAGGAATGTTTCGCTTAAATTATTCTTTTGTTGAATGACAAAGGGTTGTCTGTTATCGTCAATTTTATTGTTATAATACATTTATATAGAACAAAAAAGAACTAAACTTGANAATTTTTTGTTCAGATTGGACCNCAAAAAACTGCGTTTGACATCTGCTGTGAGTTGGCATCGAAAACGGACGTTGCAGCGTACGAATTGTGTCTAGAAGAATATTGCCTGCATGGATCTCTGGAACGACCACTGCATCACAGCGAGAAGGTGCTGGAAGTGGTGGCAAGATGGGGATACTGGGCCTCAGAGGATCGAAAGGACAACGTTCTGATTTTAAAGAAAGACAGACTCTACAAAGAACTCGTTCCTCTGGTGGGTTTGTAATTAGATTCGTAACTCAGAGTTTCTGATGTTGAAACTATGAATATGTTAATTGAACAAATGAGTCAATTGCTTTAATGTGAAATTAATTTTCAAAGAAACTGTTTTAATCTGAGTTCAAAAGTGTGATGAAAAAGCTTAACATTTTTTCAAGAAGAAAACATATTGAAGACTAATAATAACAACACACATCTTAGCATACCAAATCTCACATTAAACAGATATTGGAGACTGTTCTAAGAATTGTTGTCATTTCAATTCACACTTTTAAAACATAAACCAATCGAGTTGGGGTCGAAATACAATGAAGAAAAGTAATAAATTTGGTATTTGATATTTCATAAAGTCAAAGCTGAGACGAGTATCAAATGTTGGATGGTTTTAGAAGCGGTTTAAAATGGGTTGTTAAAAATAAAACGATTGTTGAAAAAATGATGATCATAAAGAAGTGAACTGCCGTGATGAACTTGTCCGTTTCCGGTTCGTTAGATTGTGTAGAGCGGAAGATGAAAGAAACGGCTCGGAGAAAAACAGGATGTTGTTTAAGTGAACCTGACTCACATCTCGTGTTTATGAAAGCGGAGTGGCAAACACAAGCGCGTCGGACACAATTCGATGCGCAAAAGTCGTTGCAAAAACACGTGGTGAATCGATTATGTACGATCGTTAAAATTCAGATTCGCTCAATTGTTCTCGGCCCTAGAAAGACAGAACATCAATTAAAATACATCAGATTCTTGAATCACCGATTTATGTAACCCAAAGTCCGAGCAAATTACAGTACCAATTGATCAGCTGATTGATCGATGATCAGATGAGCATGTCAATGACCTTTTATTTTTGTTCAACAGTTTTGTAATTAACTTTTGATGTAACAATATTTTGCAGTTAAAATTACTAATATTTTGTGATGATTTTTGTTAATAATTTTGTTTGTTTCAGGTGAAACCACCGATGACTGTTTTTGGCGAACTTAAATTTGCAGATACTCGTTCGAAGAGCTTCAAAACTCATCCCTTCGAATTTAGCCAAGCCAAACTTAGTTGCTACAAAGACAAAGTGTGTTCCGTCAAATTGCACGAATGGAAAATCGAAGATATTGTTTGGTACTTGGGACACGAGTCGAAGAGAAATCCACAAATGGGGTTTGTATTATTTTCATATTGTACATTTGTTTTTCTTCTGCAAGACAAATTTTTATATGAGATTTTGTTAAATTTTGTTTCAGGTGGTCGATAACTTTTATAATTAAAAATAATAAACCAACTAGGTATGTATTTCAAGTTAATAATAAGAAGATTAAGATATTATTATTATTATTATTATTATTATTATTATTATTTATTCATTTAACGGGTTGAAATCTTTTAATAATATGTGTTTATTTGTTTAATAATATTGATTATAAAATGTTTAACTTTGTTTTTAGGTGTAAAGACAATCCGTACTTTGGTTATACCATAGCAGGAGCATCGAAAGAAGAGCAGTACCGTTGGTTAGCGGCAATGTTGTTCGGCGAATATCAACAAAACTTGCGTCCTTCTCCGGTCAATTTAATGGACAACAATTAAATAAAAAAAAACGTTATTCTGTTTGCAATGTTCAATTTGCTTTCAACATTTGTTTGACGAAAATTTTTAACCAAATATTATATATTTTATAGAAAAAAATATATACGAAAAAATGTACAGGGTTGTACGAACGAATGTTTTTTAAAGAATTTATAAACGTAAAATATAATCTCGAAATGTTCTTCAGAAACTATAACAACAATGTGAATTGTTTTATATGGGTGAAGTAAATATATCTGTAACTTTTAGTTTATTAAAAGTTGCAGAAATAAAATAAAAAATGGATCATTCATTTTGAGAACCAGTTTTCAATATCTTTTGATAATTAGTTTTTGTTATTTGAGATAACACGAATATTACTAATCTAATTAAAAAATAATTTGATCAAGGTGGTATTTTTATTGTCTAAATTTTATATAGAAATACTAGAATGAGCATTACCGAAAAGCGAGCTTGAGACAAAAAATTTTAGTTTGGTTGCTGTCAGCACAACGCATGCGTATTAGAGTTGAATTCACGTGTTGTAAAGTTCCTTCTGAAATTCCTTCTGAAAGTAAATTTGAAAAATGTAATTAAAATTAAAAAT